>LKNJ01001789.1:0-66956 GCA_002120245.1 Maccullochella peelii | reverse complement strand
CCCCCCCATTGTTTGTATTTGACACAGCTCCAGTATAATGTAGTAAAAGCAAATATTACTGTTATCAGTAAGATTTGTTTATGACTAACATTGCTGTTCTGTTTTTTTATATTGTGAAGCATGATACCAAATTTTCTTGTTTAAATTAAAAGCCATTATTCTACCAGAATGACTCTAAAATACCACTTCAACACATGTAGGTATCAACGAAAATTAACAGCCCTGATAATTGATTAATCCTTTAATCCATTCACTTGTTTCAGCTTCTCAAATGTGAGGATTTGCTGCTTGTTTGTGTTTTATACGATTTGTAAATTGAGTATCTTTGACAACACCTTTGACTCTTTCCTACATAACTGACAGATTAATTGATAATGAAAAGACTCATTAGTTGCAGCCCTAAACAGGATCATAATAAATATCAACATCAGAAGGCCTCGAATGGTTATTGTGATATAAACTGTTTTCCATATTGGCTGCACTGCTTCATTAACTTCTTTAATAAAGAGTTAAAATAATATTAAGTTTCTGGCTTTGGGGGATGACACTGCCTACCTAGTCAGTATCATGCAACATAATAACGTAACAATGCCTTTATTCTCTTTCTTATAAAACGTTTGTCCTTACATGCAGTTCCTAATTTGTAAGAGGAAGTTGGAGAGTAAGAAAGAAGCCCTCCTGATTCTGTCTAAAGAGCTGGACACCTGCCAGCAGGAGAGGGATCAGTACAAGCTGATGGCCAACCAGCTCCGTGAGCGACACCAAGGACTCAAGAAGAAATACAGAGAGCTCATTGTAAGCCATCTCTGTGTGTTCTGTGTGTACAGTCCTAAAGATACATCATGAGTGTTAAAAATGGTCATTTTCCACTATTACATTTTGGAGATGTTGCATTTAATGACAATTTCTTTTGTGTTTACAACAAATAGGATGGAGATCCCTCTCTGCCTCCCGAGAAAAGGAATCAAGTAAGTACATTTTTAACCTGCTGGTGTTCTTTGTTCATCACTGTCTAACATAAACGCAACCTGTGGTAAATACTACTTTTAAAAAAGTCTGAAAAAAGACTTCTTAAAATAGCATTTGGCAGCTTTACACATAGGCTCCAAAGAAGTAGGTGGTCTTTAACAAAGAGAATTCAGTTATGTGCACACAGCATGCTAGTGTTTGTGGACGAGGCTGTAACTTTTAAGTTGTGTGCTAAAATATTCCATGGGGATAAGAATTACAGCATTCAACCCAGGTGAGTCAAGCTACCTCTGGGTGGAGCAACTATGCTTCATACAGAGTTTAGTAATATTAACCAACAACTTTTATCAATCACTGCCTGTGGGTGGAGAACAGTTGCTGCCAGTGTCCATAACAACCCTTGGATTATATTTGGGCAAAAAGAACAAATTTACCAGGGCTAGTAGGATGCTCTTCACCATTTTAGGTTAAAAGATGGGGGGATATTTACATTAAATCCTTGTTTTGTGCATCTTTAAATGTCAAGCCTGGATGTATTCATTTAATATCACTCATGTGACCTCATGTTCATGTCTTATCCAGGTGAATTTAGCCCAGCTACTGAGAGACTCCAGAGAAAAAAGCAGTCAGCTTTCTGAGGAGGTGAAGGAGCTGAAACAACGACTGGTGGAAGCTCAAGGTGATAACAAGGTACCATGTCATACTCTGCACTATACTGAATGTTGCAATAAAATCAAATTAGCCTATAATGTTTATTTTGATTTGCCTGTCTTTTTATTCTGAAATACATCTCCATTATGTCCTATATTTGCCAGTTATGAATCCATTTATCTGATTTAACTGATAACTGTAGCGTTCAAGGTCATTTGAATGCAACAAAATGAGATCAAATAAAGCAGAGTCACATGTTGTAAAACTGCGCAGAAAATAATGGAAAATCTAACCGGGTCTCTCTGTCCCAACAGCTTCTACGAATGACCATCACCAAACAGAGGCTGGGAGACGAGGAGGTTGGCGCTCGACACTTTCCCGCACATGAACGAGAGGATCTGGTCAAACAGTTAGAACAAGCTCGAGAACAGGTGAGAACAGGTGAGAACAGGAGCTCACTGCCTGCTGCTTGGGTTGCTGTCTTTTTAAATGCTATTCAGGTGATTTGTAGTTGACAACAACATCCTGTAAGTAAGACTCCAACCATGCTTGTGACTACATATACAGGCAAGTATGTACTTAATTAAAATAACTAATACCACACTGAGTGTCACTGTTAAATACCCCATTACACGTAAAAGTCCTGCATTGAAAATGTTACTTAAGTAAAAGTATGTTAGCATAATGATGAAAATGTCCTTAAAGTATTAAAAGTAATACTTAAAATATTACTAGTATTAAAAGTAATACTTTAAGGACAACACCCAAAAACCCTCAACATTATAGAAACAATTATTATTTATTTATAATTATTAATTATATAATAATTAAAAGAAAAAGCCGCAAATCCTCACATTTGAGAGTAGGAACAATAAAATCATATAAAGTCATTTTTGCACAAAAAAATAACTTAAATGATTATTCTAAATACTGTAGATGCCAATTAATTTTCTGTCAATTAATCGATTGAGCTCAACTTGTATATACTGTAGTAGTAAAAGCATCATATTTTATAAGCTCTTCACATGTTTTGTGTGTAAAAATCATTTTTAAAGTAACTAAAGCTGTCAAATAAAAGTAGTGGAGTATAAAGTACAATATTTCCCTGTGAAATGTAGTAGAGTAAGTACGTATGCAAGTATGTCAAGTTAAGTACAAGTACCTCAAATTTGTAATTAAGTACATTACTTGAGTAAATGTACTTAACTACCAGCATTGCATATAGTATATATGTTACATCATTATAACAACTGATATTCTGCAAACAAATCTTATTAAAACTTATTACAGTTAGTATTAGTGTGACAGTTTGATTCTTGCCTTGAATGTTGTTGAGCACATCATGCCTCTGGGTCATCAGTGTAAACCTCCCATTATTGCAGCTTTTAATACAACTGAAACATATCTTTGTTTCTTTCATTTTTTACATTACTTAGCAACGTGAGTCATATTAAGCATGGTTTTCATTCTTTCAGTTTCAGTTGCATTTCAGACAGTTTTCACTTTAAACTCAAAAATATTGTACTATGCAGGTACAGGTGCTATGCAAGTTCCGGAGGCTATTTCGGGGGCACAACTTCATATATTAATGACAGATTTATGGCAGTGATAAATCACAACAAGATATGATAATAATAGAAAATTGAGAAAAAAATGAACCAGATACAAAATATAGAGAAATATGAGTGGATGAAATATTATCCTGTTGGGTTGTTGAGAAGTCAGTCTTCAGGCCAGTTTCGAAGTGCAGATCCCCTCACCAACACTTAGTCTTCAGTACAGTTGTCTTACTATTAGAGTCTCAAAAAAGTTTCGAAGTATTCACTGGAACAGTCAGAGGTTGATGCAATTTCTTCAAAACAAAGATAAACCCGAGCTGGTCTCCGGAAACCAACCGAAGAAAGCCTGCTGTGCATGCTCTTTTAAAGGCTAACTAATCCTATCTCTCTTTGGTGGAACAACGCCGTTTCTCCACCTATTTTCCTTAAAACATCCAATCATATCATTGTGTGCCACCTGTCAGCCCCCTCCTCCTGGGCCAACTGAGATTTTCACTGTCAAAAACATGTCCAGGCCTATCTCCTGGCTCCGTTAACATTGAGCCTTTTCAGACTATGTTTTTTGACAGCTTTATGGTTTTACTGATCTTGTGCTGAAACTTAACAGTCTTCTTCACTCATGTAATCCTCATATTAGATATTCATACAGGTAATATATTGAGTACGTTTATTACTATTTATTATGTTATAATATCTATTATGTTGTAATATCAATACTCCATACTGGAGGATTACCACAACAATCCCTATAAGCAAGAACAAACTGTAGCGTTAGTAGATGAAGTCACAATTTATGCACTCACACAGTGTGTTTTTTCGTTGCTGCAGAACGAGGTTCTGGAGCACAGTGTGAAGTCGCTCACAGACGAGCTTCAGGACGTACGAGCAGAGCGTGACGTGTTTCAGCAGAAGGCTCATCGGCTCAATGTGGAAATGAACCACATCGTGGGCAACGATGAGATACGGGTTTTAGACATAGATGCACTCTGCATGGAGAACAGGTTTGTTTCTCTCTCAGCAAGTTTGACACGAGTCTGGCATGCAGTTGAAACACTGTTGTCCCACTACTACTAGACTAGTTCAATCAGATAATGTGTATATTTACATGAGATAATATGTATTTATGTATATTTAGCTGTTAATAAAATGGATTACAACATAATGATATTTGGATTTTACTGAATCATAACTGTGAAGGCTTCTTTCCTGCGTAAACAGGTTTAATAATCTTTCAGGTATTTGCATCAACGGTTCAGTCAACTTCAAGAAGAAATCAACTTGCTCAAAACAAATCTGGTGAAGTACAAGGTAGCTACATTTTTTGGGTCATTTTTCATTTATTTATTTATTTTCTACTCATACAGTTTTTATAGTTTTGCAATTTCATAAAAGCAGAGCCACTTATTTAATACTTTTTTATTTATTTATCACCTTTTTTTAACAAATGTTGAGAATGTAGATTTATTAAAAAGAGAAGAAACAGAAACCTCTTGTGCTCAATAATGCTTTTCACTCATTTCAGAGTGCCCTGGACTGTAGGAAAAACTCTAAAATGTGTGGGAAAGCCAACAGTAGTGCACTGACTGGGGTGCTCTCTGCTAAACAAGGTCAGATGGATCATATTTTATAAAGTCTCACATTTCAGTATGTACAGTGTCACAAAATGCCATGTAAACATTTACACAAGTGGTGAAGAAAAAGAATTAATCTGAAGACAGCATATGATGTCTGTACTTAAACTGTGACTAATGGTGTGTGTGTGTGTGTGTGTGTGTGTGTGTGTGTGTGTGTGTGTGCAGTGAAGGAACTGTTACTGTCTGAAGAAAACGGTTGCAGTTTGCCGGTGACCCCTCAGTCCATCTCAGACCTCAAGTCTCTGGCCACGGCTCTGCTGGAGACTATCCACGAGAAGAACATGGTGATTCAGCACCAACGCCAAATCAACAAGTACTCCATCTCATACTTCGCACTCTCTCTGTGTTCACTCTTTCTGTGTTCTAATTTTGTACATATCAATAACTTGGATGCCGGACAGAACGTGTGTATTGTCTGTTGTCGTTAGGATTCTTGGAAGTCGAGTAGCAGAGCTGGAGAAGAAACTAAAAACATTAGAAACGTCTGGATTATGGAGCCTGCCAGGTGAACTTGCGTACCTTAATATACTGAGACTATTGTGTTTCTTTGAAGCCTATATTCTACATACTGTTTACAATAATTCACATTCCTTATCCTTTCTTTTGTCTTTCTGCTTCTTGCTACCTGGAGGCCTGACTTATAATGTGTCTCTGGGAATATACGGAAGTATGTTCCTCTCATAACTATGTCATCTGTTTCTTAACATTTGAACTTCTGAAACCCTTGAATCTTCTTCCATCGCTTTTCATAACTGCCCAAATCACATTTACTCATTTCTATCCAATCCAACCGTTTTAAGTAGTGACACACAGATGACTACATTTCTACCGCTTTAAGAAAGGCTACTTTGAATAATGCTTTGTCATAACAGGAGGAAAAGACACCATCACCCTGAATACTCAGCAGGCTGAGCCAGCGGAGTCTCCTGGACAGGAAGGTGAATATTCAGCGTGACTGTACTTCTGTCAACGTACGCCATCCGTCATTCTGTGTGTTGGTGAGATGATATTTCTTAAATCTTTTTTTCTTACAGGTGATGAAGGGTCAGAAGAGATAGCTGTCAATCAGCAGAGCTCCGCAGAAGTCCCAAACCAACAGACGCCAGCTGTGTCAGGTGGTCGAGAGGAACTTCATGAGGAGGCACCGTCGCCATCCAGCGAGGAGACGTGCCAGCAGAACCCTTCAAACCAGTCAGTTGAGGAAGAGCCAGAAACGCCAGACAGTGAAGAGTCTTATGACATTGGTCAATCACAGATCACAATTGATTTAACGGCTTTAACGAGTCACCAGTCAGAAGAGGAGGAGCGTCTGAGTGGTTCCCCTCCCACAGTGACAGATGTGAGCTCACACCACTTACAGCAAACTTTAGAGAGCTCTGACCCCACAGGAGGAGGAGGAGAGGATGAGTCGGATGAATGCACCGAAGAGGTGGAAACTGTTGAGACGGAGTGTATTCTAACAGAGGAAAACATGAGTAACGTTATATCCAACGCTGCCGGAGAGCAGGAGGACGTCCAGTCAAACCAGCAGACAGAGCTTTCAGATGAGACCGATGTTTGTGTTAGTCAGGAAATCTAAGGGTAGGAAAGATGGGGATGAATGATGCATTTATAACGTGATGCTATTTTATTCATTTATATGAATAATGAAGAAAATAATTACACAGTTGTCTGCAGCTTCAAAATGATTGTTCTTTTTGGATGCCTACACCTGTTACGTATCGTAAACCCAAGAAACATCAAAACCAATTACTGGAACACTACATGGAGGATTTTCTCCATGAAAATATACCCCAGTCAAAGTAGTAAGAATGGATCATAACAAATATAAATAAATCTTAGTAACTGTCAGTAACTGATTATCTCACTTGCGCTTTCACTTGATCCATTTGAGAGTCTCATGTAGTCCCACCTTTTAAACTAAGAAATTACATTACATGGCCCAAAGTATTTCGACATCCGAACATAACACCCATGTATGATTGTTGAACATTAATATGCTGCTATAACAACCTCTGCTCTACTGGGATTGTTTTTCCATTCAGCCAGAAGAGCATTAGTGAGGTTGGGCAATATGGCCTGGCTCGCAGCCAGTGCTGACCTCCACAGAACTCTGTGCGGGTCAGTCAAGTTCTTCCACACCAAAATGGGAAAAACGTTTCTTTATGGATCTCGCTTTGCAACATTGTCATGTTGAAACAGGAATGCGTTAATCTCAAACTGTTGCCACAAAGTTGGAAGCTGTACAGTGTGTGTGTGTGTCAGAGGTGGAGAGTGAAGAAATGGTGATTTAAAAAGTAGCAATGAAGGTCTATGGAATGTGGCTGATATGGGTGGTGATTTAGATTTTTCTGCCTTTGATCATAACATTTCAGTGTTCGATTGTTTAAACGTGGGAATTCTCGCTCTGACTGAGAGACTGAATTTGAACTCAACAGTGAAGGAGAATGTAGCTAATTTGCATTAATTCCCTCTGGAGCAAGACGCTGATTCAGGTTTTGTTTCACATAGAAATGAGTTCAAAATTAAGAGGGACAAAGTGCAGTTGCTGCTGTCAGTTGACCATGAACAGGAATATGTGGTGTGTTTGTCAGAAACATTCTCCTTATCTTTCTACCTCTGCCCATGCTTCCACCTTGACATTAAAGAAACCTACTAATCTTACTGTATTGATCACGACATCAACAATATACTGTTCTGAGCAGTTGTAAGCAGCAGCTTTATTTTGTTTCTTTAAACATAACACAAAAAATCCAAACTGTTTCTTTACTTATTATTGTCTTAAGATTCATATTGTGGGATACTGACTCCCCCTGCTTTTTTGCTAGCAGATTCTGTCTAGAAGCTACAGTAATTTTGTTTAACATGAACAACACAAGTTTTTATTTTTAATCATAAAAACACAATATTATCAAAGCTATATAAAATGCTGCATGAAAATATACTATTAATTGATTAAAGAGAATTACATTTTCTTTTTAATCCATGCTTCTATGTCATTCATTGACAGATGTGTTCAAAACAAATATTTGATGATTCACAAGAACTTGTCAGTTGACGCTGAACAAACGGATCTTAGTTAAGAATACATTTACAGAACGTATTAGTCTGTAACACAACAAAGCCACAGCATCTAGATTACCAGCACTGATCACGTCTTGATCATGTTTCTGTGGTGAAAAATATTATAAATTTACCAGATAGAAATTAGAGCCATTATGTGTTGAATGTGTGCAAAAAAATCTGAACAAAATGGATTTATTTCTGCAAAATAAATAATTTTCAACTACTGTTTTTTTGTGACTAGAAAAATGTTTTATGTATAGAATTCAAAATGAAATGGACCATGTCACCAGGATTTGATGTATTGTGACATGCTGCCCTGAAGGTAAAGCTTTAAACTGTATGTAATGCAGCTGTAATGCACGTTCTTTAAGGTAAATGCTAACATGTTCACAAATGACAATACTAACATGCTGATGCATGTAGGTGTAATGTTGATCCTGTTCACCATTATTTATCAAACACAAAGTACTTCTGAGGCTGATGGGAAGTATTTGGTAATAAAGTATTTTGACCCGATGACGGCACTAGAGGAAAAGGCAGGGGATCATCATAGTGGCCCAAAGTGGTGGACCAACCGACCAACCGCACCTCTGGCGTGGCTAAAAGATATATCTGAATTATTATGTTTTATTCTTAGTATTTTTAGAAAACTCTTATTTGAAGTTGTCCCAGTCCATAATGTTTGCAGAATGGTGATTTGATTGAGTCACTGATTTATCTTGGTAGATGACAAGGAAAACAATTGATGCAATGAATGAATGAATGCAAAGGCAAAATCTGTAAGCTGACCTACAGTATATGCCACTGCTGTAAAGCTAATTCCTCCTCAGCAACCTATTATAATGCTTATTGTACATATTCCAGCGATTGGGGGAGGAAATCCCAATAATGCAGCAGCCAAGCCTCCGGCCTGCGTTTCCATGCAGCAGGCTCCCAGTGTCTCCACCACGGCCCAAGTCATCTATCTTTTCATGGACCACCACTGATCTTCCGATCACAGACAGCCCTCCGAATAGTGTTGCCTCAGATTCTATTGCCACATTGATTTTTCCTTGCTGGGGCTCAAAGTTACCAAAGTCTCCAGGGTGGTTGGGGTGATGTACACCATGTGGATTGTAGTGGCCACCAGTGGAGTCACACCCCTGCCTCAGGTCTCCGTACTGATGGATGTGCACCGCTCTGGGCTCTGGATCACCTTCTGTGGGGAAGCCACTGAACCGAAGAAGGACTTTGAGTTTTCCCTGAGGATAATCCTGCTTAAACAGCACCTGACCGTACACTTTGGGCAGACCCTCAGATAGTGAGGTGCTGGGTCTCATTTTGCACGCTGCATACAGAGTGCCATTGTGCTGCAAGACCTCTGGTGGAGGCAAAGTGTCGGTGTCAGCTGAGACACATTGTTGACAGCCTGCCAGCAGAACCAACAGTGGTGCACCCAATATGCTCATTGGCCTGAAAGATATTGAAATCATTAGGACAGTGCCTCATATTTATAAGCTCATTATATTTAGGCTATTGCATGAAAATAGCCATCAAGTAAATGTACAGAGGTGAAGGCGGTATTTAGATCCTTTACTTAAATAAAAGTAGCAACACCATAAAAATACTTTGTTACAGGTAAAAGTCCTCCTGCATTAGGCCTACTTAACACAATTGTCAGAAAAAATGTACTTAAGTGCCAAAAACATTATGCAGAATAACTCCTTTCAAGGTGTTATATTATCATACAGTATATATTACATTAAGGGATTATTATAACTAATGCATTAACGGTACGAAGTATTTTAACATTGCTGATGGATGGTGGAGCTCATTTTAGCTACTTTCTATACAGTTGAGTGGTTTAAGTATTACATAAGTACCTGAAAAGTGTACTTAAGTACACCCAAAATGTACTTTGGTAAATGCACTTCGTTGCTTTCCTCTAGTATGAATGTAGTTGAGTAAAAAAGTACAATACTTCCCTAAAGTGAAAGTATAAAGTAACACAAATGTTATGTTCCAATACCTCAAAACTTGCTCAGTACAGGATTTTTCAACTTTAACTGTCGTCCTGTTGTCACAAAGGGTAACAGGCCCTGTTGCATGTCAAACTCCTTTGCATGTCTATATGTTTACATGTTCAAAACGAATGCACACAACATAATGTTGACTATACAGTATATTATTATATTATTATACAGTGTATTAGGCTTGAAAAAGAATAAGGGGTCGAATGAAGCGCACAGGCTGTTCCTACCACTAGACAAACACGATGTCGCAGTTTTTATCCTGCAAATAAAGTTGATCAAACAGCCCAAACGCAGATACTTCAGATGGCGTTACATGAGCAACGTCAACTTACCCGTGTAGACTCATCGTCAGGATTAACAAACCGCTGCAAACACTACAACTTTACACTCTCGATAAGCCGCTCGGTGTGGATCGTCGGACGAGTCAAGATGGAATATGTTTCATAAAAGTTTTGTATAAGCGTGTCAGTAGGCGTTGTTTTCTCACGGTGGAGCAGATGTCTTCACAGACAGGGTAGGCTACCGGTTATGTCAGGGTTTTTTTCATTATTTATAAGACACGTAGGCTGGTGTTTACTTTATATTGATTTCTCCAGCTAAACCCGTTTTCTTCAGCCTGTTGCCTAGAGACAGTTAGACCTGCAGTAAATTACGCCTAACTTAAGGAAAAGGAACTCCTTAAGCATCCCTCAAAACTGTAACATCCAATACAGTAGTATGGAGAATAATAACTGATTACATTTGTGTAAGTCTTGAAGATAGCTTGTTGTCTTTCTAACTATCGAGAAAAGTGGAAAGACTGAAACCGTTGCATATTATGCTACTAACACTAAAGGGTCACTTTACAATATTACTGCCAGCGGTTGAATAAAGTAGTTAAATCGCAATAGGCCTACTGTAAACAATACCCTGTTTACTGTTGTATTAGCATTTTCACTTAAGTAAAAGTAGCCTATGTTTTCAACAAAATGTACCTAAAGTAAAATTCCTCATGCAGGCAGAGTGTTATATTATTATATTGCTGATGCATGCTTGTCGTAGTAGAACTCATTTTTAACTGTTGGGTAGTTTGATTTACTAGGCTATATAACAATGCATGTTATATATATCGTCATATGATTTGTATTGATAAGTCAATAAGCACTGATTACTGCTTTTAGGGATAACTTGGCCCAATATTACCTGTTATCTGGTGTTGTAACACTCCAGACCAGCAGACGGCGGTAATGTAATCTAAACAGCAGCTGAAAAAATCAATTTGAAAAGAGGAAAAGAGAAACACAGGAACCTGGAAACCTGGAAACCAAGTTAGTTCCATATCGCCCGGTAGATTTTTGTTCGCGATTAAATATAAACTACATTTTTTCCTAAATATGTCCAAAAGACATCGTCTGGATTTGGGTGATGATTACTCCACCAGTAAGAAGAGGTCTGAAGGGTAGGTGAAGCTCCAAAGTTAACACGCCTGCTTTAACCAATTAGGTACTAGCTAACTGTTAGCTGATGCTAGTTAATTTTGCTAATAGCCACCACGGATGTATAGTAAGAACCGAGACAGTATAACATATTAATGTTGTAGTTCTGATCTTATGTACTGTTCTTCACCGGCACCTGAATGTTGTTCTGATACACGGTTATACATGTAACCTTATTGCGTTTAGTTAAATTGTATTAATAACCACATGTAGCTATTGAGGTCGGTTCCCAGCTAGCTAACAAACGAAGCATCTACGTTAGCTACGTTACCTTCACCATTGGGCACGTGTGTGTGAGCGGCTAACGTTGACTTAGCGAGTTGCTAACAACCTTAGCTAGCTAGCTTTAGTTGACTTACAAATGAATAGACTGGGATTTGGTTCTTAAAATAGCAATTTGCTGTTAGAAATCAATATTTAAAGAGTTCACAACAAGCCTTGTTCTTACCATTGCGCTACTATCTTGCCAACCGAAACTTTGAGGGCTTTTGTTAACCAGAATCACTGTTTTGTCACTGCACTTCGTTGCCAGTTTCGTTAGGTAACCTTGCACCTAGTTAAAACTAATGCTGTTTAATACAACAGTCCTGCAGTGAATCCCATTTCCATGAAGGGCTATAATGTTTATATATTGTTGTTACATGTTAATATTATGTTTTAAAGAGGTTTTCATTCATTTTTATGGTTATTTAGGAGGGGTAGACTGTGATATTGTTGAATTGTATTGCATTTTATTGAGATGTGTCCATTATTTTGTCCAACCTATCAAGAGAGTGGACTAAATGTTAGTAACACTTACACAATGTCCAAAGGTTAAACAGAAACTAAATATTAAGCCCTCTTAAAAGTAGGGTTTGTTGCAGGGTTGTTGTATTAGTGTGCATTACTTGTAGCTAGCTGTGTGTAAGAAACTGACAACTGAGTGTGAATCTATTGGCCGATATTGGTACATGGGACAATTCTTTAAAAACAGACTTTAGGGTTCCTGTAAAAAAATAAAATACAGACTGATTTATTTTATTTTTTAACTGTCAAATATCAATTTCAGTATTGGCCTCAAAAATTCATTATCAGCGTGCTCTAGTGTACATAAGAGGAGGTTAATTCTGTGTTTGTCATGTAGGACTCGCCATAATGACCAGTTTTTGACTTGTAAATAGTGTTCACGTCAACATCCAAGTCAAAACTACGATTTGACAACTCTGAGTTCCGATATTTTTAACCTGCTTCTTAATAATATGGAACAAACAAACAAACATGGGTGCTTCACATCAGCCAGGCAAGGTAATTGGATATTTTGCTATATTGTCCATGCACAGTATTTTTAATCCTCACATGACCAACTCTACAATCATACAAACGTCTTGAGTTGTCTGATGTGAACGCTTAACGCGTAAGTCATAAACATGGGAAACTTTTCCCTCTCTGCTGTTCATTCCACATGTTATCCTCTGCAATTTTGACAGCAGTATAGGCAGAAAATCACAAAGTAACTTTATAATGATTTCTTGTACATATTTATAATGATGCCCTGCACTGATGTTGACAGGAGAGACAGGGACCGTGACAGAGACCGTGAGGACCGCTCCAGGGACAGGGACCGAGATAGGGATCGGGACAGGGACAGAGACCGGGACAGAGACCCGAAGCCTTCTAGTGTCCCATCTAACAGCACAGTGGCCGAGCCAATCTTGCCACCCCTCAAGCAGATGGCCATGCAGCAGCAGATCAACCCATTCACCAACCTGCCGCACACGCCGCGCTACTACGAGATCCTGAAGAAGAGGTTACAGCTTCCAGTGTGGGAGTACAAGGAAAGGTTCAGCGATATCATCACACGTCAACAGAGCTTTGTCCTTGTTGGAGAGACTGGCTCTGGGAAGACAACACAGGTCTGAATGCAGTTTATCAGCCAGACCTTTACGTGCTGGACACTAAAAGCTTGTGTAATGCTTGTTGAAAGCTTTTGAAGTTCCATCATATCCAGTATGCTGGTGCAGTTTTGGCAGTGTGTTCAAAAAATAAAGAGTGATTTAATACTCTCCTTATTTTATCTGACTTATTTGCAATCTTTGCTTCAATCTCCAGATCCCACAGTGGTGTGTGGACATGGTGAGGGGCTTGCCGGGCCCGAAGCGGGCAGTAGCCTGTACTCAGCCCAGGAGAGTGGCAGCTATGAGCGTGGCTCAAAGGGTGGCAGACGAAATGGACGTCATGCTTGGACAGGAAGTCGGGTACTCCATCCGATTTGAGGACTGTAGCTCTGCCAAGACTATACTCAAGTAAGTGACTGAGGTCTGCTAATGCACAAGAACTGCTTTTTATAGGCACAGAGCAACCAGTCTTATTGGTTTTAATCCGGAACGTCTCAATCTAACAAAGCAAGTCTGTAATTTCTTTAGGTACATGACAGATGGTATGTTACTAAGAGAGGCTATGAATGACCCGCTGCTGGAGCGATACGGTGTGATCATTCTGGACGAGGCCCACGAGCGAACTCTGGCCACAGATATCCTGATGGGAGTACTCAAGGAGGTGGTGCGTCAAAGAGCGGATCTGAAGGTATTAGTTCATTTATTAATTATTTGCTTACCTTTATCATGGTATGTTTTGCTACAACCAGCTGCTTTACTAAATATGAATGATAAGAAAATTAATCATTGTGTAAAACATACACAGGTGGCGAGTCCAAAAAACTGTAACCGTGATTTGTGCTTCTCATAGACTCCCTTTTAAAATGTAATACTTAAAGAATCAAACCTCTGTTCTTGGCAGAGAGCTAATTTGGACCCAAAATGTTTTCTAATGTAGTAAAATTAAAATTTCAAAGGCAGTGTTTAACAGTGTTGTAAGTTTTTGGGAGGCACAATAAATTAATCCAGTATCTACTCGGTTACAGCAGAACATTATATAAATAAATAAAAACTAAATCATTATAAAAGCAAGTGTGCTGATTGCTAAATTACTTTATAATTTGTTTAAATTAGATACTTGATCACTGTATAAGAACAGAAAAAAATGATGCACCACTTTACAGCACAGACTGAGGACTTAGCGGGTGCTTTTTAATTCTAGTCATATTTTTATTCTGGCCATACACATCTTATTTAGTATTGAACACTGTGTGGTAGTTTACATATAGTAAAACAGCACTGCATGTAGGCAAGACTATGTCAGAGCAACATCTTCTATAACTAAAACCTTCAGAAATTGCATAATCTTGATCAAGCAAATGTCATTATAATATTTATCAAGGCTGTTTTTATTCTGAGTAAAAGTGCTCTGGAGCTATGAGTTGGAAAAACAACATGTACAGCAACATTTTTCTTTTTCTTCCACGCGCAGGTCATCGTCATGAGTGCCACGCTAGATGCCGGCAAGTTCCAGGTGTACTTCGACAACTGTCCTCTCCTGACTATCCCTGGGCGTACACACCCTGTAGAGATTTTCTACACTCCCGAACCTGAGCGGGACTACCTTGAGGCAGCGATCCGCACCGTCATCCAGATTCATATGTGTGAGGAAGATGAAGGGGACTGCCTTCTCTTTCTGACTGGTCAAGAGGTAAGACTCGTGGTGCTTACGTTACTGGTCCAGTGGAATTCTCATTATAGCCGCATTGTACTGTTTCTTCAACACAGAGTTAAATCTCATTTTTCTCTCAGGAAATTGATGAGGCCTGCAAACGGATCAAGCGGGAGGTAGATGACCTTGGACCTGAAGTTGGAGACATCAAAATCATTCCATTGTATTCCACGTTGCCACCACAGCAGCAGCAAAGGATCTTTGAGCCGCCTCCTCCAAGAAAGCCCAATGGTGCAATAGGAAGAAAGGTACAATTTAAACAATACAGAACAGACAGATTTTAGCAGAACTCTAAAGGGAGTAACGCACCAGATTACATGATGTATCTTACTCTAAAAATTTGCTAACAGATATCTGACAGCCTGTTGCTTCATCCTCAGGTTGTGGTTTCGACAAACATTGCTGAGACCTCTCTAACAATTGATGGTGTGGTGTTTGTCATTGATCCTGGATTTGCTAAGCAAAAGGTGAGCAAAGCGTAACTCACCTCTCTGGATTTTTACTGCATTTAATCCTGTGTTGGTGATCATGTGAAACTCAATAGTATAAATGCAGATAGTGTGTTTTATTCGGGGCTAGTGCTCCCTTGTACATCTCAGGTCAGCTATTTTGCTTAAACGTGTTTTCAAATGTGTGTCCAGGTTTACAATCCCCGTATCAGAGTTGAGTCTTTGCTCGTCACGGCCATCAGTAAAGCTTCTGCCCAGCAGAGGGCGGGACGAGCCGGAAGAACACGTCCAGGGAAATGTTTCCGCCTCTACACAGAGAAGGCCTACAAAACAGAGATGCAGGCAAGTGACAATAGTTACAGACTTCTTGTCTTCTTCACTTTTTGAGATATGGAGATAGACAAAAACAAAACCTCAGTTACTTTAGCCTGTACAGATATCGTTTGCACATTCATGATCGTTTTTGTTGTTAATTAACACTGTAAACACTCTCACTCCAGGATAACACATACCCTGAGATTCTTCGATCCAACTTGGGATCTGTTGTGCTGCAGCTGAAAAAGCTGGGCATCGATGACCTTGTGCACTTTGACTTCATGGATCCACCGGGTGAGTTAGTCTGCGTTAGTTTGATTGAAAGGTAAAATGTTTATTAATCTCTACTTAGGCATGACTCTCTGACCTTTCTATCTGTTTCCTCCCTCTGCAGCTCCTGAGACACTGATGAGGGCCCTTGAGCTGCTGAATTACCTGGCAGCTCTCAACGATGACGGTGACCTGACAGAGCTGGGCTCCATGATGGCAGAGTTTCCTTTGGACCCCCAGCTGGCTAAGATGGTCATTGCCAGCTGCGAGTTTAACTGCTCTAACGAGATCCTTTCCATTACTGCCATGCTGTCAGGTAATGCCCAGGACTGGGCTGACATCTTCCTTGCCTTCTGTAGGCCAAGTCTCTTGGGGTTAAACACAATACTACTCACCGGTGGTATTGGAAAAAAGGGTCCCAATTAGAATTTAGTTTGAGAACAGCATTTTGGTACACGTGAATGAAGACAGGACTATTAATCATATCAATCATAATTTGGTATTATTGAACTTTCATATTTTGAATTCCCACGAAATACATAGCAACAAAGTATTGGCCCAATGTCATATGATAATGTTTCTGAATTGAATTGAATTCTGACAAGTTTTTTTGTTTAAACCAGTTGGCAACAAACCGGTACAGATTGTACAGTATATCAAGGCATCCTCTGAATTGTAGTTACATCCAGATGTGAGAAAGTGGCAAATGATTTATTTTTTTTTCTTTGAGAATGCACGCAGTGCGTTGCAGACCATTGTGAGCTTGAATTGAAGTTTATAAAAATTTAACAAATTGCAAAACTCTTCAACATACTGAGTTTTATTCCGCAAACAGTTTTGGCTATCTTGCCTTATTCCCCAGAATAACCCGATACCGGGCGATGAAGGCATTTAGTTTGTTGAAGAAGAGCGACATTTATTTTTGATGATCAAACATTTTGAGTTTTGTAACAGTAAGACCAAGTTTCAAACAAATATTTAAATTCTTCCTAATGATATATTGTGTGTACAATGATCAGTATTATTTTATCATAATATTGAATAACATAATCTGCGTTCCATTTTTTTCTTAGCCATGCAGCCCCAGTGTGAACTCATATGTCTGTCATCGTCAAAAAGCATTTTTTGTATTGACTTTTAATTGGGTTTTAATTTGTTATGGCCATAATAAGTACAGTATGTTTATTGAATAGTGAGTGAGTTTCCAAAGCAAGTGGATAGGGCAGGCACCACTTAAATCTTTTCATATTCATCGCATTTATCCGAATTTCTTTTCATTTAAATAATGCCTTGTGTATTTTAATCGTTATGTACGCTATTATCGTTATGTATAGTTAGCATGTGTAGCCTTGACGTATTTTAATAATCTGCTCTCTTAAAGGCCTAACCATTATGTCTCAATACCAAAACATTTCTGAATCTTGAAAAGTTAAAATATTGCTGGTGTCCCTAACACTTTGTAGTTGTGTGAAAACTCTTGTTTTACAGATGTGGTTAAATGACCCCCCTCTCTACGAGCTAATAGCCATTACAGTTGGGAAAGACCATGAGAAAAGACTGCAGCCCCCTTTGATAGAGCTTGTGGTCCTGCCCTGTCCCAACGCAGTGTCAAGTGCCCTAGCATCATAGGCTTTGCTCCATTTTTCTGTGAATGTTTGACTCATCCCTATGGGCGGCTTTGTTGGGGCCCATACCAACCTTGTTTAGTCCCACAGTGTTTTGTCCGCCCCACGGAGGCTAAGAAGGCAGCCGACGAGTCCAAGATGAGGTTTGCTCACATCGACGGAGACCACTTGACGCTGCTCAACGTCTACCACGCCTTCAAACAAAGTGAGCATCTGTCATAAAGATCACCTTGAGACATGTTTCAAGACTTAAATGTACTTGGATTAATAATTTGTCTGCCACACAAAAAGTGCAATTACCTCGTTAAAAATTCTTAAAATGACTTCTATTCCTCCTCTATGAACATGCAAATATTTTTAATTTAAAAAGTCTAACTGCTGGACACAATGTGTCTCCTACTGCACTGAAAAGTGCATTCTCATATATGCATTGGAGGCTTCAAGTTTCAACATCTCACTTGTGCAAGTTGTATATTGGACCATGATTGGCTTGCAAACTAGTTGCAATGCCACAAAATCATCCTCATACGTTCACATCTTAAACTGGGATGTAAGGTGAGCTCAGAGAAACTTTCCTCCTTTGGCAGATGGATGTGACAGCCTTCTAGTGTCAAACTCTACACATGCATCATTCTGTACAGTGAAGGTCAAACATCGAAGTGAAGTAATTTTGTTTTGTGAGACTCTTTTGAGTTGAGGGGGACTTTAAGTTCTGCACCGTACCTCTATTTTTATCATCATCATGTTGCAGCACTAAAATGCTCTGATTTGGTCTCCGAGTCGTGAGAAAATGTGTCCATAGCCTCAAACTGTAGATGCTCCACTGTGTTCACCAGCTAGTTGCCAATTTATCTGTCTGTTGTCTATTGCTGGGCAGGTAGCGTGGGTTTATCACATTACACATTTGATGACTCATTTGATCCGTTGATACGAAAAATATTGATTAGTGCAGCTTTAAATGTGTTATAAAAATAACATCAAAGGCTTCTCATACCCGTTTTCAAAGTGTAAATACCTGACATGTAATCAAATGAATGCTTGTTATACTTTTTCCAGACCACGAGTCTAATCAGTGGTGCTATGACAATTTTGTCAACTACCGTTCACTGATGTCTGCTGACAACGTGCGGCAGCAGCTGTCCAGGATCATGGACCGCTTCAACCTGCCCCGCCGGAGCACAGAGTTCACCAGCAGAGATTACTACATCAACATCCGCCGAGCGCTCTGCACCGGCTTCTTCATGCAGGTGAACACACATCAGTAAATGTTTAAAATGCGGATCCAATGACATATTTCGTAATGTTTGCAACAGAGATGTTTGTGTACTAATATCCCGCTATGCCTTGTCGAGGTCTACATTTATCCGTGTATTTTTTTTTTTTTTATCCTCCAGGTGGCTCATTTGGAGCGCACAGGTCATTACCTCACAGTCAAAGACAACCAAGTGGTCCAACTGCACCCATCTACAGTCCTGGACCACAAGCCTGAGTGGGTGCTCTACAATGAATTTGTTCTCACCACCAAAAACTACATCCGCACTTGCACAGACATCAAACCAGAGTGGTATGTGTGCAGAGATTAAACGTTTTAGTAATACAGGTTCATAAAGATAAATGAATATAACTGAGCTTTGATTGTACACAATTTCCTGTCAGACTCATTCATGGTATTCTTTCTTCTTCCTACAGGCTGGTAAAGATTGCGCCCCAGTACTATGAAATGAGTAACTTCCCACAATGTGAAGCTAAAAGACAGCTGGAGCGAATCATTGCCAAACTAGAGAGCAAGGAGTATTCCCAGTACTGAACAATAGCCAAGAAGTGTCCTGGAAAACAACTGCATATTATAGTTTTAGATCTTTCTGTATCATTGTATCTTAATGTTTAAAATTTGGCATTTTGATTTTTCTATTTTGTTTGCTTTTTGTTTTTTCCTTTTCCCCATCAATGTTAATTCTGTAACTAAATAGACTAGATTAAATATCAGCAGTAAATATTAGACCTGACTATAACGATTTTCAAAAGGAATATCAGAAACATGTCATTTAGATGTGGTTGACTTTCCTTTAGGGGGTTGCTGAGTCATAAAATATTGTGCTTGCTTTGTTTCTTTAATAAAGGAGCTTTGACTTAATTTCTATGTACATATTAATTAGTAAAACCTGTTGTTACACAAGTGGTGTGGTCCCTAGTGGAGTGTTTCTGCTTTTGTTTTGAGATACTGATTTGGTAGTTTACAGTTTGGCAGAGTTAACAAATTTGCTGGATTGATTATGTAAATAAGTCTTGAAAAGAGACTGGTTTATGATTAATCAATACATATCGTAATACCACCTCTTTTACAAGTACACTGCTCTTCAGCAGCCACTTTGTTACAGTTCAACTCAACTTTTATTTATTACCTACCATGGAGTTCAGCTTATGACACAGTACAGATAAGATATTGACAGTGTGTTCTGGTTTGAGTATTCAAGGAAGCAAAATCAGGTCCAAAGTACTTTTCATTAAAATACTTTATTTTATCACAGTTGTACATATTGTATAGTATTCACCTTATAATAGCGGTTCCCAAACAGGGTCGGGACCCCTCCGAGGGATCACAAGATAAAAACGTAGTTACTTTTTCTGGCTTTTGTCAAATCTTGCATTTTTGAAACACTGTAGACTTTCACCTTTCCAGGGAAAAAACTTTTCAAATGAAACAATCTTAGAATGGAACATCACTCTTTGGGTAAACTGCTCTATGTAACCTGGGCAAAGGAGTTGGTACAACATGGTTATAAAGGGAGCCAAAATGAGCCAAAAAAGGTTAGGAACCACTGCCTTCTACCACTTTGTCATTTTTAATTCACTGTCAATAGTACAACTGTTAACTTGGTGTTACTTCAAGAGTGTAGTGTTCAATCACCAGATAAAGTTTTCCTCACCTCCCTAAACATCCTTCCAACTAATATTTAGATAAAACCTGAAGGTAATACTACTTCAAGCATGAACTTAAACTACTAAAACGCTTGACTGAATATGCAGCCATGCCAGTGACTGTTCACTACCACTGCTGTTCAATATCCTCTATGGTCTCTGGCAGACACCTGTTGCGTGTCTCTGACAGTGCTCTTGCCACTATTCCTCCCAGTAAAGCCACAGAGCACAGGACGACCTGGGGCAGGTCCTTCCACACGTCGTCCAGTAAGAGGATCAAAGGAGCCACAGCTACACCAAGTCGAGCCATGAAGGAGTTGTAGCCCATGCCATTCTGCCTAAAAAAACATTAATAGACTTGTGTTTTGTGAAATGTTGTTGTGCTATGTGTAATGTTGTGTTTTGACCTTCAGAGCCACTGTACTTTAGGGCTTGAAATGATTTTATTACTTTTAGGTAGAACACCCCACCCCCCACCCCCAGATCTGTTCAATGTCCTGCAGTGTTGATATAGCTGTATATACTGTATATTAGAAATCCAAAAATGTGACAGGTTTTGTTCAGGTTGATAAGGCAAAGATGAAAAGCAAGGCATGGATAGTTACCTTAATACAGTGGGATAGAGCTCAGAACTGTAGAGGACAACAGTTGCAAAGGATGCTGAAGAAAACCCTTTTCCAATGACTGCTACCACTGTCCTGACAACAGACATATCTGAAAACGACATCAGTGACAGGGATGACTTCTTAGTGTTGCAGTTGTTCATTTAATAATGAAAATACTAGAATTCCTTATATATTCACGTGTAAATATCTTAAAGCTTAGATGTAAGTCGGTGGACATTGATGAATGCCTACCTTTAGGTATTACAATGTTGATTCCAAGACAGACGGCAGCCATCAGTAGAGATCCCACCTCAGTGCATCGCCTGCCTATGTTATCTAGTAAGTAGTAAACTGATACTTTGGCTGGGAGCTCAATCACAGCATAGGTAAACTGAGTGAGATAGATATTGAGCCCAAAGCCTGTGATGTTGAAGCTGATGCCATAAAATGTAGTTGCCACACAAAACCTGGGGGAAGAAAAAGTAGAAACTCATTAAATGAAATTAATAGTCTGTTTAGATACAATCAGAACTATTCATCTGGATCATCTAAAATGTAAAACTGACTCTTTGATCAAAACATAAGATATTTTAGATATTCTACAACCAAATCACTGAGCACATACAGACCACACTATACCAGTACGTAGGGCCAGTTTCCTCAATTTGGGTGTTCGTATCAGGTCGAGGTAGGAATAGGTCCGATCTTTTTTCTCAGTCACAACAATAGTTGATAGTGTCTAAAAGAATGCAAAGCAGCATTATTCTTCAAACCATGTGATACAAATGTAAAGGATTAGAGCCCAAGACCTGGTTGTTGATTTTTGTTTGTTCTCTTGATTTAAACAGTTATCTGGAATATGCTAACCTCTGTTTTCAGTGTGTGAATTAACTCCTCTCTTTGGTTCATCTTGGCACATGTTTTCAAATACATCTGAGCTTGCACCAGCTCTCCATTGGCAATGAGCCACCTTGCCGACTCTGGCATCCACCTAATGTTGAAGGCAAAGACGTTTTTTGTTTTTTTTTACTCCTGATGCATTACATGGTAATGAATTCCATTACGTGTTTACATTAAAAACAAATACAATGAATAATATGTACGTAACCTATGTATCTAACCGCAGTTGGGTTCAGGTGCAGCACAAAAGTAGCATACAAAGGCAAAAGATACTGCAAGCTCCTATAACACTGTCGGACTCACGATGCACAGTTGTAGAGAAAAGGTTCAAAATCGATGCAGCAAAACCAGAGATTTAAGATTTGTTTCATCAAAACATGCCGCCTACATTACCCACAATGCAACTCAACCGCCAACAGTTCGTTCGGAGATTCCGGTCTTGTTATGCTAGTAGCGGCTAATGTAGCCTCGAGCCGTTAGCCTCAAGCAGAGATGAGCACTTCTTTCTAACTCCACATCCACAGATTTTTTTTTCCCATTTTCAAGCTTGTAGTCTTCAGACCGAACCGACGCATCACTTCAGGACATTTATCAGACTTCACTCAGCTTTCTCTGGAGCCACAAAGGGCTGTATACAACTTGTTGCAGTAGCACTCCTGACCTGGCTGTAAAGCAAGTTCAACTTTGTGCTGAGCAAGGCCATTATTTCCAATGGGAGCGAGTACTATGTTGATTTTCCGCCATGCCGTGCAGCAAAAGGTCAACTAAATTGAACTTTGACCCCATATACGATGACCTTGACGGAAGGCAAAAGTTATGGTGGTGACAATTTACTGTTCTAATAATACATCAATGAGAAAAATGGAGGAAACATTTTGTTGATCTCTGAATTTCCCTGTTAACGGGATTTGGATAAAAAACCTTGAGCATGGCAGAAAATATTGGAGAGGGCAGGGATACCAGGTTATAAAATGAATATTGTTTTTATTTACATTCTGATGTTGTCCATAGCATCATAGTTTAAAGGCCCATCTAGGGACGGGCATTGCAAATTAGCTTAGGCTATAAATGCTGTGGTGTGTGGCATTGGTTTATGCTACATACTTGTCCCTATACAAATAAACATTAAATAAAATAGTTAGCTGCTTTGTAGGTGCTGCTCTTGATTTTGCATTCAACCTCACGCTAACTATTCGCTCTTGCGCATTTGATCTTAAACTGCCGATAAACTTTTGGGAGATTAACTGTTACTTACTGATACTTGAAACACTGTCTAATTACATTTTCGGGAGTTTGCAAAACCCCAATTTTTTTTTTTCCAATGTCTATCTTTAAACCCATACATGGGTACATGTCACTCAAAACACGCTGCCTCCAGATAAGGGCTTACTGTAGAGGACTTCTTGGACTAAAAGACCTGAGCTTTTGAGTCGTACCTCCAGGTGATGATGGCAAAGGTTAGGGGTGAGGAGACGCTAACAATTAGCCACTGCCAATCAGTCACAAAGTAAGCAATTGCTGCGAACACTGTGTTCCCAAATGTCCAGGATAAGCTGTCGATCACTCCCACCAGTTTCCTGTGCTCAATGTCCACCCACTCCACACCTGCAGAGAACAAATGCCTCATCACTTTGCAAGGATCAAAATTCAGACAAAACCTTTAGTACAACAATTGAAATCTTGTTTTACATTCTGTAGACATGCATTTGGTAGCCTAGGCTTCTGTGGTGAACACAACATGACATAGGGTATGCAGTTTACAACAGAAATTAAAATATATTATTACTGAGGACTGTTGAGACAATGACGATGCCAGTGATGCAAAACCCAGTGAAGAACCTCAGCACTGCGAACATCATGTAGGATGTAGAAAAAGCACTTGCAACAGCAAAGACCATTGCAGACACATACGACACCAGCAGCATGATCCTTCGGCCAAACCTATGGAAAGTCAGAAAGTCCAAATTTTAATTTTACAGATTGGTCAGTAAAAATAAAGTAGCCAAGCTGTGATACCTGTCACTCAGACTTCCAAAGGATATGGCTCCAAACATCACTCCAATAAAGAAGATGGTAGCAGTTGCTTTGTTTTTCCCCCTTCTATCACACACCAGGTCCCACTTGAAGAAACAAATAAAGAAAGAGTTGTTTGTTGAGGACAAGAGTGACTTCTCCCTAAAAGGTATTCATGATGATGAAAACTACATGACATTACACACTACATTTTAATTTGTTTAATGTTTCTCAAATGAAAAGAAATGTAGGTCACCTGTGAGGTCAGAGTAGACTTGAAGGTGGTGTTATCGTACACCCATCCATTTTGACACGGCACTGTGGGTAGTTCAGTAATATTGGAGGAGTTGAGCATCAGATGATACTGAGGCTCTGCAAACATCTGACAGGAGTTTGGAGTCCCATCCTCCTGTAGTGGAATACTAACAAGAAGCCTCTCTGCCTGGGATAAATTCCTAAAAATACCTCCGTCGTCCAGAGAGCTGATGTCGCAGTGGTGAGAGGGAACAGCCGCAATGAAGTTGTTTAGCATGAAGTGGCAGGGCAGTGTGAAGCGGCCAATGAAGCTGATTGCAATGATCATTATCTGAAATCTTCCAAACCCATTAATATCGGCTAGAATGTTCTCAAACCTCATTGTGGCCTCCCACTGTGTGCAAAATATCTTCCTTTGGAAAAAAAGTTGGAGGAAAAAAAACCCCTACTCACCAAAAAGAAGTAGGCAGCAAACCTGACTCCGACCCGGACTAGGCAACTTTTGGCATTTAGTCCCAGGGGTTGCTGGATCACAGTTGAAATTGGTGAATATTTTACCTCACTTAACCATTAAAATAACTTTTGTCTATGTGACTGCAAAGCAAAGTATGTATTCGTGGTAATAGTTAAATTAAAAAGTTAAGAAATATCCATGAATCAGTGGTAGAGGACTACCTATTACATTTGTTTAAATAGTATATTGTAAAAAAATACATAAATGCAGATTTTGCTTATGTAAGATAGACTTAGGTAGTTACAGTTTTGTTATTTAAACATGTTTCCATCAGTGATATTCCCCAACATCTCATGGGGCTATTCATTTCCATGAAGAAAACAATTAAGTGGGAGATGTCTTGTCAAATGTTCAGACTGATCATCTTCTGAAACACAAAAAAGTATAATCCTTAACACATTATGTTCATGCTGTGAAACATAGTTCAGTTCAAAATAAGGCCCAGTACCTTGTCTGTATCACGCTCAGTGGTTTCCGAGACAAAAGGTAGACCCGAAAGCACGACCAGCAAAGACAGGGTATGGAGAAGACAATAGTTTACTTTGGAATAAGGTGCACAAGTTACAGGTTACAGATGAACAGGTCCGAGGAGGAGCAGACAGGCGGATGGTCCAGGGAACAGACAAGGTCATACACAGGTAAGTCAGATCAAGATACAGAATATTGCTAGCACATTTCACTCAGAGGAACAAAGATGAACTGGCGCAGGAGCCAGGAAACCCACAGGTATTTAAGTCACAGGTGATACCTGCTGACTGGCGGGAGACAGGCAGGGAATGGGAGAAGACTGACAAACCAGGGAGCAGAGGTCAGGGCCCCGAGCTGGGCGTAACAGTCTGTCCCACATCTTCAGTGGTTTCTGGCAGGTGGCCATTTAGTGTCTCTGGTTTTATTTTATAAAACACAGTAACATTGTTATGAGTAATGACCAATCAATAACATCTAAAGAATATCAAAACTGAGCTGCTTATCATGTAGGATAATAGTTTGTTTTGTGTAGAATAACTGCAATGAAATTATTCAGCAGAAAGTAAAAAGGCCGAGTCATCCTTAATTTAAATCTCCCAAAGCTATCCACCTCTACTAGCGCATTCTCAAACTTCATCTTTTTCCTAACTGAGAAAAGTAGAATTCATCAGAAATGCACACAAGATGTTAGTTTGAAAGTGAGCCACTATCCTTTTGTACACGGTTAAACGCTTTTTGTTAATGGTTGTTAAGTTGTGAATGTTTAGTAAAGACAGTGCAAACTGACAATGCATGCTCAAGCAACCGTATAAAGTATAGCAAGTGTAACATATTTTCCTGAATAAATCATTTGTTAAAGACCCAAGAACACCAAAGTACATACAGGCCAGTGTGTCACTTAACAGAGCACCACACTCCCCTTAAAATAACAAGTTAGCTCTCATAGTAAATCTGCAACTTATATATAATATTGTGGAGGGGAAGGTAATCTAAAGGTTATAGAGACAGTTTGAATCCCCGAAAGTAATGCCGTTCCTCACATATTGTCACTGGGACGGCAAAGAGCAAGACACCTAAACTCTAGAATAACACTCGAACTTACCTGCAGGTTAAGATTTAAATTACAAAACATATGATGAATAAAATATGATAGTAAACAATGCACCTGCAAGTTATTGGACATCCACTTGCATTCACACCTTCTGCAAGTAGGCTGTATGTCCTCATTTTCCAAAATAAATCAAATCGTGGCCTCAGACAGCTGTTAAATAATGGTTGACTCTTGGTTCAAACATTTATTTGCATTTGCACAATGTTTTTGTTACAAAACGCAGTAACATTATAATCTTCTATTATTTTCAACTTTCAGTACAATCTCATTTAGAGCAAAATACAAAATCACTGAATCCACAATATCATGAATACATGTTAGTAAGTTAAAGTTTTGTTTCTCATGACCCACTTGTCTTTGCAGGAATGACTAGATTATTCTTTGGCAGCGGAGTTCAATGAGGTGGCTAATAGTTTACTTACATAATCATAAGTAAGGCCATAAGGTCACAATGAGCTCTCTCCATCGTTCTCTATCTTGGCATCATGTTGGGCCATGTTTTGGTCTTCCAGGTTTTCTTATGCCTGAAGGAGTCTATGCCACTCCTCCATTCGAAGCATGTGACACAGCCATCGCAGTCATATCTGCCTTACTTCAGTGCTGCTGCTCTTGCTTTTGTTGTACAATTCCAAGGTTGTGATCTTGTTAGGCCAGAAGATAACACATATACCAGGCATCCACTGTAGGATGTCTCAGTCCTTTTCAAATGAGCTGGTTTCCTGCCAGCATTCAGAACCATACAAGAGGATGGACCTTTGTGTTCAGGCTGCACTTCTCTGACTTCCAGATGATGGCTAATCGTTTACTGTTGCCTTAATATTAGAACACTGAATCATCCTTCAACATCATTTCCTCTTTATCTTGGCTGCTCAGTGCCCTTGATGAACTCTGGCAGTTGGGTGTTTAACGTTTCAGGCAGAAGTGAAGCCACTACAGTTTGGCTGCTTGTTTATCTCTTCTGTTTATCACACACCAAGTCCCACTTGTAAAACAAGTTCACTGTGGGATCTCTACAACAAAATAAACTTTTCCCCAACATAGGATCATGGTTTCTGGAAAGAGCTGATGAACACTGACTTTTTATTTTGATTGTTTTCCAAATTACAAGAAATTTACAGTAAAAGTCACCCGCTGGTCTTGTCAAGTGGGCATCCTTCCTCAATATCTCACTGATGAGCCCACTACATCTCCAGTGGGCTCAACTGCACAATCTGCCTTCCCAGAAGCCCCCCCTTTTCATATCATCCCCTTTCTTTCATGTCTTTATCCGTCCTCCACTGCGTCCTCGTCTTATAACGACACATTCAATCTCAGGCTGTCTCCTGGATTTTAGCATCACCTCCTGCCCCCTCAGCTTCTTCTTTCTTTCAAGAAATATCCTCTCTTTATTGAAGTGCAACACACAAAATCAATCATGAATCAGTAGTACTGTAAAATATTTGATCACATTTATTAAAATACTACATTAAATTAACATATTATTAAAGTTATACAGCTTGTGCTTATTTAAGAAACACTTGGTAATTCTTATTATTACCATATTACCACCACTGATATTCCCTGCAACTCAATTTATGGGCCTTTTTGTTACAATGAAGAAAACATTTAGGGTGGTGATTTCTCCTCAGATGTGGTGATTGATCTCCTTCTGAAACACAAAAGACATTTCCATTTTATAACATAACTCTCATTTGAATGCAATCCAAATGAAGGCCCAGTACCTTGTCTGTTCCACATCTTCAATAGTCTCTGGTAGACGGATGTTTTGTGTCTCAGGGAGAAAAGATGCTGACAGCCCTCCAGCAAAAGCCACCAGGGAGAAAATAGTACTGGGCAAATGGTCCCACACTTCTTCAAGAAGCAGGATCAGGGGGGATACAGACACGCCTATACGGGCCATGAAGGAGCTGTAACCCAATCCATTTTGCCTGTGTAACCAAAAATACAAATTTGTAACAATCAGGGGCAATCAGTTTCAGGATACAACTGCAACTCCCTCATGTATAAAGGTCTGGTCAGTTAGCCAGATGATCTCAGTAAACTTGCTTCTTGGAAAAGGCTTCTGGATATAGATACTGTTTGTAAATGTGCAAAATACAGTATAAGCTCTATATTAGATAGTTTACTGACCTCATTACTGTGGGGTAAAGCTCTGCTGTGTACAGATATACAGTTGTAAAAGCTCCCTCTGCAAACATCTTGCCCAAAGCTCCCACAACTGTCCGAAACGGCCCCTTATCTGAAACAGACGAGGACATTTTAACCCCAGTTTGTGTTATTTTTATAGCCACTGTGTAGAACTTGACTATTCACGACTTCGGCGTCCCGCAGTGGTAGTTTTTACTCTTTACTCAGGAAATCAAAAATGCAAGTGTAAACTATTTCTATTCCAAGTTTTGCTTTTTCTATCGTTATTATCATCTATTATTGTTGCAGTAGCTATAGTAGTCTCACTATAAGCTCACTGTTTCAAAGAGACACACACTCGAATTGATAATTTACCTTGAGAGATAAACATGTTGCAGAATATACACAGTCCAGTCAGAACGAGTGTTCCTGCCTGACTGAACCTGCGGCCTGTTTTGTGCAAGGCGAAAAAGACGAAGACTTTTGCTGGAATTTCAATAGCGCCGTAGATGAACTGTGTGAGATAAATGTTCACACCAAATCCAGTGACATTCAAGCTTATTCCGTAATACGTACAGGCCACTCCAAACCTATGAGCAAAAAGAGAGCGAATATATTTTTTACAAAAAGTTACATATTTGCCCCAGAAAATACAATTTTCTGATTGGCTGGCAGGTATCTGTAAAAGGATACTTGAACAGTCAAAAGTTAAGGCACCGTTCCTAATCAGTGTGCAAGGTAGTGGATTGTACCAGATTCTACATTTTTTTCAAGGTTTAAAAGGTGAAAATTTCAGTTGTTTGAACGTGAAACCAAAGAAATGTATATACCACACAATGCCAGTGAGTAGGGCCAGTCTCCTCATTCTGGGGGTCTTCACAAGGTCCAAATAGGAATATTTTCTGTTTTCATCTTCTACAAGTATTACTTTGGACAGAATCTGGAGAGTAAAAAGGAAACTTTGGTCAGAGTGGTAGTGGGTATCAATTTCTGACTAGAAATGATCAGATTATATAATAATAATTATAACATAATATAATTGTATACCTCAGGCTTTAGGTCAGCCATGAACTGCTCTCTGCTGTTGACTTTTGCACACATGTTTAGGTAATAATGAGCACTGTTGACCTTTCCATTACTTATCAGCCATCTGGCAGACTCAGGGATCCACCTATAAGAATGTTTGATTTGAAAACAACAGATTTTAAAAGATTTTATTTTAAACTCATGAGTCACACCTCTACCTCATCGAAGCTAGATGTCATACTGTTAATGAGAATAAAGATCTTTAAACAGTGTAAAATAGTTTTGAATGTCCTTGTAGGTATAAAGAATGACTTGATTTTTGACAAACACAACTGCACCTGGCTGGCTGGTGTTAGTGCAGATTCATACCGTAAAATTAAAAGGCAGGAAATTGCTTGTTATGGCTGAAAGCTCAATTATTAATTTTTCCTTACCACCAAGAGATCATTGCCAGAAACAGCGGGGCGGTTGACACGGCAGTGAGGTACCTCCAGTCATTCACAAAATAGGCCACAACAGGTAGCAGAGCAGAACAAATACTCCAGTCCATGCTCATTAAAACGCCCACTGCAGTGCGATGCTTAATGTCCACCCATTCAATAACTATAAAGAGCAATGATAACAAATCAAATTTTTACTATAATTACTATAGACTCATTAACACTTTATCAACAAGGAATATCTTTTTTATTATTCATGTTTAATGAAGTTAAAACACCTCATATATATGGTAATATATCACCTCAACAAACTTAATTTCAACAAGTGAGTTATACATTATACAGCTCTCCCACATCTAATTGAACCAATGTGGAATAAATGTAACTGTATGTATTATAAATGTTACTTTTTTCTTCTTGGTTTTTGTTTCCTGAGAATTGCATTTTTTTTTTTAAAATCCTCTCGTTAAGAAAAAAAAGGACAGATATTATAACATAAAACTCACTCACTCACTCAGAACTATGGTGATTATACTTATTCCAGAAAGACCAAGTCCAGTAAAGAACCTCATGGCAGCAAACGTTGCAAAATTATGTGAGAAAACACTTCCAAATCCAAAGACAGCGGTTACCACATAGGTGACCAGAAGCATTCTTTTCCTGCCAAACCTGTGAGACAAAAGTATTACAGATAAATCGACAGAATAGGTCGTGTAAAAACACATTTGATAAAATATTCTGAATAGTATTGGTTCACTTTATTTGGAAAGACAAATATATTCCTTCATATAAAGTGTCTACAGTGTGTAAAATAAAAATGAGTCTATTGAGTTTCAATATGTTGTCTTGACCCATGTTAGGTCAAGAGATTTATATAAACCATATGTCTATGGAGAGGCACTCAGTGACTCTCTGCTGTACATCAACTTTTTGTCAGTGGATAATTAGCAGAGTATTAACTTTCCAAATGTAAAGTACTAGATATGCTTCTTTCTTTGGTGCATCTACGTTTTGAACAGACTGCACAAATTAAGCTCCTCTGTCCATAAGCGCACTTATCTGCATAGTAAATGCATTTTGAGAGCCTCATCAGACCATGGGCACTACTGGCAGCTGCTGGCTTCCTGTATTTCAGACTCTCTTATGCATAATTGATACCTGGCAAGACAATTTTTGGACTAAATCTTTGACTCCATACAGGTGTTAGTAAAATTTTGGCAATGGCGAAACAGACATCTGAGACAGCTAACCATAGCACAGAGGCTAATGCAAATAAAAACTATAATAACAATAATTATACTGTAGCAAAAAAAAATATGTTCACTGTGTTTCTCTTTTGTTTTAAAAACAAATATAATAAAGTAGTGTAATTTAACCACCCAGAGGTGGAAATGTGTCTGATTTAAGAGTTAAAGGCATGAACACCTGTCACTAAGATAGCCAAATACTGCCGCTCCAAGCGTGACCCCCATGAAGAAGATAGTGGCCGTGGCTCTGTTCACTCTTCTCTTATCACATACCAGATCCCACTATGAGGGAATTAGACAACACACAGAAAAGTAAAGATTAAAGTGGCTAACTTGAGATTGATATTAGTTTAATGCTTTGAAAATAGAAAGAAATGTAGGTCACCTGTGAGGCCAGAGTAGACTCGAAGGTGGTGTTATCGTACACCCATCCATTTTGACACGGCACTGTGGGTAGTTCAGTAATATTGGAGGAGTTGAGCATCAGATGATACTGAGGCTCTGCAAACATCTGACAGGAGTTTGGAGTCCCATCCTCCTGTAGTGGAATACTAACAAGAAGCCTCTCTGCCTGGGATAAATTCCTAAAAATACCTCCGTCGTCCAGAGAGCTGATGTTGCAGTGGTGAGAGGGAACAGCTGCAATGAAATTATTCAGCAGAAAGTGAAAAGGCAAAGTAATACGGGGAATTACCATCAAGAGCATCGTCCTTAATTGGAATTTCCCAAAGCCATCCACCTCTGCCAGCATATTCTCAAACTTCATCTTGAAAATAAATGATGCAACACTTCCAATCTGGAGTGAAGATCAGAGAATAATAGAAAATATCACAAAGCACACAAGATGTTAGTTTGATGGTGAGCCACTAGCCTTTTGCACACTGCTGTTGGTTAGTTGTCAGCCAAGAGAATGGCAGTGCTCACTCAACTGTATAAAAGTAGTAACATTTTATTTTAAAGATAAATCATTTTCTAGTGACTCTATAATACCAAAGTACACGTCTGTTGATACTGTTTATGTCCCTAAGCATCACAATACTCCATATTGAAAACAAGTCAATTTAAGATTTACTTAATACTGAGGAGGGAATAATTGTGGAAAGGTTAAAACAGCGTGCTTGTGGAAGAAAATCAGTTTGAATCTTTGTAAATCTTACAGGGAAAAATATGCCATGCTCTTCTTCCACCAATTTGGTCCGTACTAAAAGATGTTGTGCAGACATTCACGTTCCCTAGAGGATGAATCCTCCTGACTTCGGTGATCCCATCAGGTGGCATTTTGTGTTTTTTTGTCAATTGTCTCCACAACTATCAGATGGATTGCCATTAAATAGTTGGTTGGTTGAGTTAACTTTATTTCCATTACAATACATGTTGTTAAGAACTTGTCTTGGTGAGCTCATAGTGCAGGACGGGCTCCATAACATTCAACACAGCATACTAATGAAACCATCATGTAAATAATACACATTCAAATACACAAAATACCATAAATAGGAAAGATCAGTTAAACACAGCAATATATCTTAAAGTGCTAAAGATTTACGATTAAGGAGTCTAATATCCTAAACAATTAAAATACACAAAATACTGCAAATAATTACAGATATCAATGGTGCCTAGAGGATGACTCCAAATAACTTTGTTGATCCTCTGACTTTTCCTCTAGCGCCACCAGCAGGTCAAAGTTTTCACTTTGTCCAATGCTTTGGCTTACGACCAAATACCTGCAAAAACTAATGACATTCCCATCAGCCTTTGTGTTTAGTGCTAGTTAGCAAATGTAACCAAGATAGTGAAGTTGGTAAACATTATACCTGCTAAACATCTGCATGTTAGCATTGTCAGTGAGAGCATGCTGACATTAGCGTTTAGCTCAAAGCACTGCTGTGCCGAAATACAGCCTCACAGAGCTGCTAGTCTGGCTATAGACTCTTATTCTTGTCTATGTGTTTGATAACCTTTTGGGGCTAAACATACAGTAAAGGTTTTGGTACCACTTAGTCTTCTTCAAGCAAAGAAGGTGGATCTTGTGCACATCCAGCTTGCAATATTCAGTGTACAGACTATCTCTCTTTTTCATTTACAGTGTCATTAATGTGCACATGAATACATCACAGTGTTCATTAATCTGATCTGATTATTCAATCAGAATGATTCGGTATTTGGGAATCTGTCATTAGGACATAACATTTCTGTCATGTATTTTTCTTGAGTAACAAACAAGCAGACAGGCAAATGACACCAACCCCTCCATCCATCCATGATCTATACACGCTTATCCTTTGCAGGTCGCTAGTCTATCACTGGGGCTAATGAAATGTCCCATATACCCTATACCATGACAGCAGGACTAAGACTTCAACAAGCATGTCACCATGAAATGTCTAATTCCAACAAAATCAATAGTTGTGTTCTCATTTAGTAGTTGCCAACTAGTAAATGTACAGTTACACTTCTCTTGGGTTTGTTCTTCTGTCTTCTTGTCTGACTTCCTTCTGTACATAATTTAGACCGTACACCCTTGGTGTATATGTTAAATCCTGACAGACTGTTGATTCAAATATTTATTCGGAATATGTTTAAATGTTAAAATCAACTCATTGTCAATTATTAAATTGTATAAGAAATATACTGTGGACAGACAAAGTATCAGTCTCATTATCAGTAAGTGTGATTTTTATTGAATCTCTTGCCTCCTTGTTGATTGTACCCTGCAAAATAGATACAACTTAAATGAGTCATTTTGTCATGTTGGATTACTGAGTTTACAAAAGAACAAGGTCGAACCGGCAAATGATTAAAACATGTAAATTATTTAGGAAGATGTTACCCATTTGCCTTTGCAGGGTTGATGGGATTATTCTTTAGCAGTGAAGTTCAGTGAGGTGGCCAATTGTTTACTGTAGCTTTAATATTGAATTTCATGTAATCTTCCTGAAGTTGTATCTATACCTTGGTTTCTCAATATCCTCAATGAACTCTGGCAGTTGGGTGTTTAATGTTTCAGGCAGGAGCGAAGTCACCAAACCAGACCCGACTGCCACCGCACAGTAAGTGACTGCAGGGAGGAGGTGCCACACGTCCTCCAATAGCATGATGAGCGGAGATATGGACACGCCCAGCCGTGCCACAAACGAGGTGTAGCCTAAACCATTCTGCCTGAAAAATGAAAGTGCTGAGGTTCATGTAAACCTGCAGTACATGTGGTCACAACAGCATAGAAGGTCATTGCCTGTGGTCAAACTTGCTACATACAGTAAGTTTGTTGTTGACTAACCGTACGACTGTAGGATAGAGTTCAGTTGTGAAGAGGAATATGATCGTAAATGAGGCTTCTGACATTGCTTTTCCAAGGACTGCCACAACGGTACGAATTACCCACTTATCTGAGGGAAGATATTTTATCAAGAGAATTCTCAGATATGTTGACAAAAAATGGAAACTACATTGCAGTTAAATGATTCTATGTAATAAAAACCAAAAATAACCTTTTGCAACAAATATGTTGATGAAGAGAGAGAGACCAGTTAACAACAGGGCTCCCATCTCACCAGGCCTTCTACCAACTTTCTCCAGGAAGACATACACACCAATCTTCATTGGCATTTCGATGGTTGCAAATATAAATTGTGTGAGGTATGGGTTTAGTCCAAACCCAGTGATATTCAGACTTATCCCATAATATGTAAATGCAACTCCATACCTAGAAAATGGAACAAAGCATTGAAACTTTCTGTATTGACATGCCAATTTTAACCTTAGGGTGATCAGAGCAAAGCTTTAACTGTAGAAACATTACTGATATTGTCCGTATAACTGATAACAGACAATTACAATGCATTTATATGCCATTATAGCAGCATAGTGGTATGTTACTGAAGGTTCTTTTGGTGTCATCAATCATCCTTCAACCATATTGCATATTAAATATATTACATTAACATGTACTTATTGATATTATTGTATATTAGAAAGATATCTATCAATAGTTTACATTTAGTAATGTTTGATTAATGTCACTCACACTATGTTAAGCGAATAGCTCAACATTTTGGAAAATACATTAATTCGCTTTCTTTCTGAGAGTTAGATGAGAAGATTGATACCACTCAACTGCAGAGCTGGAGCCAGTGGATGAAACTAAAATATGAAACTTTAATACCTCCAAGCAATGACAGCCAGTATCAGGGGTGAGGTCACTGCCAGAATGAGCATCCTCCACTCATTCACACAGTATGCAATTCCCACCAGAATCCAGTTTCCAAGTGTCCAATCCAGGCTTATGAGTACACCAGAAAAGGTCCTGTGTTCCATTCCGAACCATTCGACATCTGGAGAAATGCCAGTGCAGGTGACAAGTATCTTGAAAACTTAAAATTGTCCTCATCTCATAGGTTAGCGTTGTTTTAACACTGGCCTACTTACTTAGAACAATAGAGATGATACTTATCCCTGCGAGTGACATCCCTGTAAAAAATCTCATGATGACAAACATTACATACGATGTGGAGAATGCACTCAGGACTGCAAACATCATGGATGACAAATAAGACACCAACAGCAGCGGCCGTCGGCCAAACCTGGTCATGAAAAGAAAAGGTTAAAAGCAATGACTGTGTTCAAATCTACTGAGATACATCTTGCACATATATTCTTTATTCACAAGATAGGACTTATTTTGCAAACAGACATTCTTCTAATTTGTCTTAAATTGCATTAGTTTAGGTTTCTTTTACTTATTTCATTGTACTTTTTTTTAATGTTCCTGTTGCACACTTTTTGTCTTGTTTACAGGAACCTGCTATACTACAGTTTTAACCAAGTCAGGCCTGCAACATACAGTATGTACTTTCAACCTTGTCAAACGTGTGCTGGTGCTGGTGGCCTTGGACCTCTTAACAGCTTGAAGGAGGATGACTGCTCACAGACTAGCAAACTAGAGGCCAAGATATCCTGACTTTTAGTCTCTACTCAGAGTCAAGTTTCACGGGCACCTGCATTTTCCATGATACAACTCAACAGTGTCTTTCTTTAGATTCCCTTTGTGTCCTAAATCCCCTGTTGTTTCAGATCCCACCACTACAGTTTGTGACACAATTTGAAATCTCAAGCCCAAGCCGAGATAACCCTGATGACATCATCAGGGTTATTTTTTCAGACTTTGGAAAGAACTACAGAAGACATTATACAGCTGTTTGTCTGAGTAGTACTCTTCGTCACAAGTGATCTAAACTGCCCCTTTAACCTTATCTGAGTGAGTGATTGACATTTTAGACATATGGAGGACATACTGTGCTTTTTCATTAACAACCTTACCTGTCACTGAGAAACCCAAATAAAGGGGCCCCAAACATAACGCCAATGAAGAAAACGGTGGCTGTTGCCTTGTTCATCCCTTTTCTGCTGCACACGAGATCCCACTGCAAAGAAACCATTGAAAGCATTACAATAAGTATTTTTGCGTTTCATTTCAAAATTTCAATTTCAACATTTGATTACAAGAAACAAGTCTTTTGTATATCTAACTCATTATTTTACAAAATACATATGTCGATGTCCTTAATGTCTCAGAGGAACATAACATTTGATTAAAACATACATAATAATAGTCATATTTATTGAAGACACTTACCTCTGTTGCCAAAGAAGATTTAAATGTGCTGTTGTCATACACCCATCCGTTCTGACACTGAGCAGTAAATGCATCCTCGCTAATGTTCGAGCCTGACAGAAGTTGATATTGGGGCTTTGAAAACATCTGACAGGAGCTCGGACTCCCATCCTGCTCTGCTGGAATACCAACAGCCAGTTTCTGTTCCTGAGTTAAATTCCCGAAGGCGCCTCCATCATCCAGAGCAATGATGTCACAGTGGTGAGAGGGAACGGCTGCCATGAAGTTATTCAGCAGGAAGTGACATGGCAAAGTTACTCGAGAGAGCATCTGAATCAAGACTAGATTGATTTGGAATTTTCCAAATCCATTAATTTCTGAAAGTATGCTGTCAAATTTCATTTTGCTGTGCCCCCAGAGTCGACAGGAAGCTGAATGTTGTAAAAGTTTGGTGAAGTTAGGTGATAAAGACTAAACAAGACACATTTACTCGCACCATGTTAATCATTACAGTTATCCACAAAAGAATGTTTTTCAGCATTTCACTGTACAACACTGTATATGATGCAGTTACTCAGTCTGTCAAAAATGGGCTTTATTGTGATGCAATCACAAAAACCACCATAAATCACTGCGTAACGTGCACAAGTTCATCAAGAGTGTATCAAAGGCCACCTGCGTGTTTCAATCAAATTGGCGAACGTGACGTGGAAGATAAATCAGAGGGGTGTGGTGGGTGATACATCATTTTCTTTTTTCAGGCGTCACACTATTTAAAAGCTGTGTCAAAAACAGTGGTTGTCAAGTCAAATGGAGACCAGGTTCTCCAAGTAAGAAACCTTTGTCGTCTTGAAGGTTCAGAATGGCAACATTTAAATATGCTACCGGATGATGTGTCTTGTTAAGTTGATTTCATGGAGATATTGTAAGTATGGGGATTTCATATTTTCCATGCGTGATGCTGCATATTCTCACAGTTATTGTTCTGTTTTAGACTAAATAGCCTACAACAAAAGTTAAAATGAAAAAGTGTGTTACATTTGCCGGTTGTTAGTGTTTTATTTTTATTTAATTCGATTGTTGAATTTAGACTGAAAGGCCGTTGCTTTAGCCGCTGCTAAAACTGTGACTGTCTATTTCAGTTGCTTCTATCAAATGACATTTTTCCAATACTCATGTTTAAATAAGATAAATTATAGTAGTGTAAAACTACAAAACGTGAATATACGTCAGCTCATGACGTCTACTTTTACAATCTGGTAAACAATCAGGAGGTGAATTTATTTAAGTGTACTCATGTTTGTTGCATGATCAGAGGGTGGAGCCCAAGTGCAGGACACAAACACGGGTAGAATTGGCAACACACTGGTTTTATTTGGGATAGGAAGATGAAGGGGAGACGATGAATGGGGAAGGTCCGAGGGGAGAGGGAGCCGGTTGCTGGGGAAGACGTGGCGTGGAGGTTGAATGGCTGGCAGGAGAACCGGAGACAAACAAGCAGACTGGAAACTGGAAGCGTAGATGGAAGTGTACCTGGAGCACAGGGAATCAGGATTAGCAAAATGCAGACACAAACTAACAAACTGTCACTGAGTCCAAAGTGCTTGCTACCTAATAAACTGAAGCAATGATCTGGCAATGAGTGGATGAGAAACCAGGGTAGAAATACTGCAGAGTGATGGGTTGATGAGTAGCAGGTGTGCACACTGAGTGCAGACTCAGGCAGGTGGTGAGTAATTAACGGCCACGCCTTCCACACAGACGCACACACACACACACACACACAAAGAGAGACAGAACAGGACACAAGAGGGAGGGGGAAACACCAGAAACACCAGGGATGATCATGAGCACGGCAGAGCAGTGACAATGTTGGTCTACAGTGTTATGGCTCCACCTTCTGGGTGTCAGGAAATGATGTGTGAGTAAAAGGCTTGTGTTTGCAGTAAAATATACATATTTTGGATTCCCTGCTGTTTTCCAAACAGTAGAAGAACACTGTTCTGATCCCTGATCTAAAGATTAACATTGTGTATTGCACTAATAATTGAATCTCTACCACAATTGTATAGTACTCGTTTTTATTTATGTACCTATTTTATTTGCTTGAGTTAAGTTTTATTCCTTTATTTAGTTTAGTTAAGTTGTTGTTTCAGTTGTGTGAAGGGAACTCGCAAAGTAAGAATTTCATTACTCAGTGTAACCACCGTGTTTCTGCTGTGTATATGACAATAAACTTCTTGAATCTTGAATCTTGAACAATTTCAATGGGATGTCGATATTGAATTTTACAGTTTCATATTAGGTATGAAGGCACCATTTCAAGCTTGGCGCTCTTCCTTGAGCAGCAGCCACTTTGCAATATGCTAAATGTGTCTTGATTAAATGAATGTTGTTTTGTTAAAAATCAGCAGTAACTCGCATGGAAATATAAGGGTCTCATTTGCATGAGATACAGTGACCTTGGCACAACTTCAATTAGTGCAAAGACTTACTCTCCCCGTGAGCCAGAGAGATCAATACATTAATTCAGCTCTAGCTTCATCTGTGCGGACTGTGGGAAGTTCAGGTTCAATGAGTGATGAATGACCAGAGACTGAACATGAATGACAGGTTTTAGTCCAATACTTTTATATTGTGGGACGATCATTAACTCCGCAATGGGGTCACTAAAAACAAATCTTCTGGGAGCTTTAATCACTAAGGAAATAAACAATTTAGAGCTTAAGCTTTAATGCTTTTCATATACTTAGCTCTTCAGCCAATAATATATCTTGCTGCAAGAAAAACTATTAAATGAATACACAAATATCTTCAAAGGTTTGTAAGGACAAGTTCATTATGTCAACGTGCTGTGGCTGCATGATGCTAACTGAGCTGTGTCTGGAGGAGGTTGGGGGCAGGAACACCTTTTCTTCTCTCTCTTTAAATACAGTAGCATACACGAATGAGCAAGGCTACACAATGAGCAACCTGAACATCTGCAACCCATAACAAGTGCTCCAGTTCTCTTTTCCATGGTCACCATGCACTGAAACCAGCAGGATGTAAAGTCTACAATGCTGGATATCGACTAACGAGGAATTTTTTGGATACACTTTTTGCCTTTTACAGTTTCTTCAGGGATGAATACTGTAAGTAGTGGATGATGTTTCGCAAGTCACTTCCTTGATCCTCCTTCAACCTCTTAACAGCGGTTTTCTTGTACCATTATATAACAGTGAAGATAAGCCATATCTCCTTGTTTCATTCATCTCAAACTATATATACATAATACCTTTATATAAATTGATAAAGAAATGGGCTAAATTTAGTATCATATCAGTAACATGGTCTTTGGAGTTTGATTCATTTTACTGAGATTCTGTGGTTCTCTCCCGTATGAGAAACTATTAAACAGCAGGCCACATCTCTCTAATTGCTGCTGCACTGATTTAATTATAGTGTAAATATAATTTAGTAAAAAAGAATATCTGGTTTTGTATACTTATTGATTGCAACATCTATCTAGGTTAATATTGGTCGCTTTTAAGTAATAACAAGGTATTTGTGGAGGCTGTTTAAAAATGTGCATTTTTCTCATTAGTGGTTGAGGTAAGACAGTCTAATTATGTAACAACATGGAAACATCTAATCCGCTAGAGCTCAATCCTCATGGGGGTCACGCCCAGACCAAGAGTTCACTCGTTTGTCAAGGATGCTGACTCCCTGTTTCCACGGCAATGAGTCAACATACCAAAGTTACTGCCATACTAGGAAACAGAAACTCCTGTAGCACCAGAGTAAGTCTTGATGATGGTTGAGGGTTAAAATGAAGTGGAACCAAGTGTGAAGAGAAGCGTGGCCATGGGACAAAGTGTCCAGGAGTCCGCACCTTTTAGTAACCCTGCAGCTGCAAGTGTCATAGGGTCTTTGTATCGTAGTATACTTGAGTTAATGTACTTAGTTACAAATGGATAAAATCAGTGTACTGTACCCTGCCTGCTCAGTTTGTAGTGCAAATACTCATATACTGTAAGTACATGCCAGAAGGGCCAGTCAATTACAGAAAAAACATGGTCAGCCAATATTTAATCTGGGTGACATGTACGTAATAAGTATGCCTAACTGTAAATTGGTTGTAAGCTCAGTCTGATTAACATTGAAATTCCAATTTGTTAATTTGCAAATGACAATGACTGGCCTCATGAAAACAATAATGTTCCTTTGTCCTCTTACATTTCAGAGTGACATTTTTCATTCCTACACAAGACGAGGGACATGCAAGCTATTAAAAATACATGGTAACTTTCAAGATAGGTATGTTTTCTATCAGTGAACTTAGTGTTCCTCTAAGTGTGTTGACCAAAAAAATGGGTAAACACTCATTTGAACAAGTCTAAATTTGTAAAATACGCATGTACTCAGGTGTGAAATAAATGAATGATTCTGTTAGTAGACTAAGGATCCAACACTTTGTTCCAGAAAACTACTGTTCAGATTGCTGTGACATTTACTTGGATATTCATTGATCCACAATGGAGTCCTAATGTTTTTGATGATCTCCTGACCTTTACTCTACTGCTACCATGAAACCCCAATGTCCATTGCTGTCCATATTCATGCTGCCATTGGGGAAAAACTCTTTGGATTTTAATGGCTAAATTGTCTTTCCTCTAGCGCCATCCTCAGGACAAACCTCTACCCTTTTAACCCAACTATTTATAAGGATCTAATAATATCAAAATAATTTGCTTGTTCTGTCCAGTACTTTTGTTTTGTGACTTTGCAACAAGTATAGGCTGCTTGCATGGCTTTATGCTTTTAGTGCTGTTGATGAAATTCTATTATTTTCTGATTTGAATTTAGGCATATATATTTTCTCTGGGTGCCTTTAGTTAAATTATATTTGTAGTGAAGACACTGATGGCGGGCAGAACATTTTTTGTTGTTTATTTCCTCACCAAATCAGCTCATTGAATCATTTGTGTGTGTTTGTTTGCAAGGGTGTAGAAAGTTAAGTGTTATTGAACTGTGGAAGAAATCTGTGGAAGAATGTTGGTGTTTTCACAGTGACATACTGCAAACAGCGCAACTTGCGCATTATAGCCTCTGACCTTTTTGTTTTACACATATAATCTGTTAATTGCAAGGCTGAAATTAAGGAGTATGTAATAAATACTATGAAAAGATAAATTATAGTAGTGTAAAACTACAAAATGTGAATATACGTCAGCTCATGAGGTCTATTTTTACAATCTGGTGAACAATCAGGAGGTGAATTTATGTAAGTGTACTCATGTTGGTCTACAGTGTTATAGCACCACCTTCTGGGTGTCAGGAAAGGTTGTGTGAGTAAAAGGCTTGTGTTTGCAGTAAAATCTACATGTTTTAGATTTCCTGCTGTTTTCCGAACGGTAGAAGAACACTGTTCTGATCCCTGATCTAAAGATTAACATTGTGTAACATGAACAATTTCAATGGGATGTCGATTTTGTATTTTACAGTTTCATATTAGGTTATGAAGGCACCATTTCCTGTTCATATCCATACACTAACCTGAAAAAGGTGTAAGCATCAAAACTGCTGAATTTAATGTCAGTTATGGCTTAAATAACTGATTAGATGGAAGAGTGTTTTACACTGGATCATTTAATATACAGAATCATTTTCTATCAGTGATTTTGATACAATAATTGATCACTAGAATCATTCGAGAGAATCATTTGGTGGCCTATTTGATAGATTAACTGTTGATATAATTTAACTACAGTAACAAACACTGGCTTAGAGTGAGGCAGTAGGAGGCCTAGTATTTCTACTATGTATAAAACAAATAGTCTCTCAGATTTAGTTCCTAAATGGAAATGCTGACAGCCATTGCAGTGCTGATATTTGTTGCAGTGATAGATCAGTGAACAGTGGAGGGAAAGAAACCTCGCTGTATAAACAGGAGTTCGGAAAACAGCCACCCAATTGTTTTGCTCATGCTCCTGGATGTGAATGCTGTTTCCCCCTTGATATTACATACCATTCCATTTAGAGCGATGGCAGCCCTCATGCAACTGCCAAAGCAAAGCTGCACTTCCTATTGGGGATAGGAATAACTTAGACAATTACATGGTAGTTTGAAATATTACAAAGTGTACTTATGCTGAAATTTCTTGATGTGAACTGTGAACACTTAAATGAAAAGGAGGTATAGTCATAATTGTTAGAATTTGAATATTTCTGCAAGAGCATTGAAGTGTTTACATTGGCAAATCATTAAAGCTAGTGTTTACACTCATGTTAGCCAAGGTAGAGGTTATTTCCCAGGTATTTTCTATAGACAATATGTAATATTGAAAGTGTGTTAAAATGTTTTATCATTTTATAATTGACCCTTAAAGGCAAAGGGCACTTTGACCTGAAGATGTGCGTCTTTGTCTTAATGAAGGTATTATTGGTGACACCCAGGACATTGTGAAACAGCATTAGAGATGGAACCAGAAGCTGAAGACCCAGACAACAATGATAACTTGGTCCCTTGGTCAGGTTCAGATGCTTCCCAGGAACTTTGTGTCTCTGAGTCCTTGGTAGAGTCCTACTATGAAGCTGATGACAGTGATGCAGAGTACCCTTTAGATCCTCAACCTGCTCATATCCCGAAGTCTGACGTTGAGTCCCCAGAACACCTTCAATCGCAAGACTGGGAATCTGCAGGTGAGCAACAGTCCCTGTCTGAATTTAGTGGAAGTGAAGAAGATGTTTCCTACCAAGAAGAGGATGACATCTACCTTAGTGAATCAAGGGAGTCCATTACAGAGTCTCCTCACATCCTAACCTCCCCAACATCACTGTCCCCACACTCACAGCGCCCTGACTCCAAGCCTAACGTTGGCCAGATTTCACGGCCGCATTCCCAGTCCTCTTCCTCCTCTCTTGGCTGTGCTGCTGATATGACCCTGGCCTTGACCCTGACCACAGAACAGCCCCTGGGAGCCAGTAATAGGCAGGGTCCAGGGACTGGGAACAGGAGGGCTGAATCCTCAGAGGAAGGAGGGAGTAGTGAAGCACCTCCTGCTTCTGTCTTCTTTGGAATTTCAGACGAGGGTGCTGAGCAGGCAGAGAAGTGGAACTCGGAGTCTGACACAGATCTCTGCAGACCGGACAGGCAAAGGGCAAGGTACACACGTAAGTATATATCTTCTACCCTCATTTATAATATTCCAGGGGACATATGAAGCTAGTAGTGCAAACTGTACAGCATTTAGTAAATGTTTTTCCCCTAAATTTAAATTATGTATGATTTATTGATAGATAAGATGTAATTTTGTATTTGTTTTAATACATCCCAAGGCATGAAATAACTTTTGATAATAACCTTAAATGACATTTTCTGCCTGTAATTATTATAGAATATGTTTTATGAAGCAAGAGACTTCATTTTAATCGATGAATAGCTTGTGCAAAGCACTATGGGTGCTGGTTTTAATTTCATGCTGCAACGTGGGGTCTATTTGAGGTAGACTTACAGGGAGAATTCCCATGGCTTTAATAGTCAGAGCAGGATAAGAATAAAATATGACCATATGATGAGGCAGGCAGAAACACATTTGACAGACACCAGCATGTGTAACCCTGGCCTGTCACCCGATCCCTTTTCCAATCGTAAGACTTGACTGCAATGGAAAGTGGGCTCCTCACCCCCAAAGTTAGCTGTAAATAAATACGATGCTTTTATTAGTGTGCTTGCTTCAGCAGGGGCAACTTCAAAATTTCTCTTGTTATTAGTGTGCTTGCTTCAAATAATAATAATAATGTTTGGTTTCATCTGCAAACTGAGATCAAATAATACCAAAGTACTGTATCAAACATAAGCCCCAAATGTTAAGCAAATGTAATTGCACCTGCATCTGTCCCATAGTTAGTTGACTTTACTGAGCACTGATCAGTTAAATACTAGCTTCTTAAATTTTGACAAAATATCAAAATAAAATGTTTGCTTAGTTTGCTTGCTTTGTTTAATTACACTGTTTAATTTTCATCTTCTTCACCTCCCTCCTTTCTCTCTTTCTCTCTGCCCCTCCCTCTCTCTCTCTCTCTCTCTCTCTCTCTCTTCCTTCCTTTGTCTCAGGGCTTGTTCCCCACGAGAGCCAATCAGAAAGACAGGTCAAGGAGACCAAGTCTAAATGTAAGCGAATTGCTCGGCTTCTAACCGATGCACCCAACCCTCAAAATAAGGGAGCCTTGTTGTTTAAAAAACGACGCCAGAGGGTCGAGAAGTATACACTTGTAAGTTACGGGACTGGTGAAAACACGCTTGACAGCCACGACCAAATAGAGGAGCAAACTGAAGTCCAGTCAGTCGGGTATAACTTTGCAGCAACAAGTGAATCTGAGTTTGAGGAGGAGTATTCTGTTTATCACCAGCAGCATAATTTAAGTCTGAACTGGGGAAGTGTTCGAGAAATGGAAGCACTACCAGAAACAAAAGGGAAGGGCGTTTTGATGTTTGCCCAACGCCGCAAACGGATGGATGAAATTGTGTCAGAGCATGAAGAAATGAGGAGTAAAGGATTACCTGTGGAGGCATTAACAGAACCCGAACGTACAGAAGCACAGAATATTTATGAAACTGAGGAAATGTACACGCATACTGATCAGGCCAACTACATGGATGCAAATCTCAAGCAGCATGTAGAATACCAAGAAAATATTCAACAAATGAACCACCTATCCGATGTGCCAAGACCCTTGGTGCCAAACAGAACTGCAAAGCCTTTCTTAGGATTTCAAGTCAGAACAACTGCTCCTGTCATGTCTGGTGGCATTGTTCCACCGACAAAGAAGCCTGAACTGAGATTCAGAGTACCTGTGCCTATTAACACTAACCCACAGGTTTGGTCCCCAACTGGAGACATCATAGCCTCAAGAGATGAGCGAATATCTGTGCCAGCAATCAAGACCGGCATCCTACCAGAGTCAAAACGGAAAGCCACTAATAAACAGCCATCAACGCCAGCGCAAGGATCAGATCTTCCCCTTCAACACAAAGGAGAAAGGAGGTCTTATATTGAGGCAGAGGAAGATTGTTTTAGTCTAGGTGCTGAAGCATGTAACTTCATGCAACCGAGAACAATAAAACTCAAGAATCCCCCTCCAGTTGCCCCAAAACCTACCATCAACCCAACCTGCCCACCTTGGATGAGGAGGAGTCCCTCTAGTGAGCCCTATATTCCTCCAAAAAGTCCGGTTTCCCAACCCCCTCACAGTCCTGCGGGGCCTCAGCATTACTTACAGCAGCAAGATTGGGCTCAGCCTCAACAGATGGCCAACCATTGGGCACCAGATCAAACTCAGGCAACACTTCAAACACCTGCCAGTGCCTGGGCTCCTGTCAACTCCTCTTCTCAGCTTCATCTTCAGCCAACCACAAATAGCTGGAGTCAACAGCTGCCACGATCCCCTGTGAGTATGCACTCCCGCAGTCCTACTTACAGCCCACATCACCCACCTTCACCCTCAAGGAATAAGTCAGACAGTGCTCCACACTCAGTTGCCTCTTGCCCACAACAAGCAGGGAAGTCATTTGTCTACGCATCAAAAGCATCGCAGGCTTCTCCAAAGGGTCGAATCTCAGACAAAGGTATTAATCGAGCTGGTGATGGTCCAACTATGGCGGGTAAAGGAGCAGAGTTGTTTGCCAGAAGACAGTCCCGTATGGAGAAGTTTGTTGTTGATGCTGAAACAGTGCAAGCTAACAAAACAAGATCCCCCTCCCCAACCTCGTCCCTCCCTAACTACTGGAGGTATTCTTCCAATGTTCGTGCCCCACCTCCTTTATCATACAATCCCATTCTTGCTCCTTTCTACCCTCCATCAGCAGTCAAGCAACTCCCTTCCACAAGCCCCAAAATCAAGCCTAAGACCAAAGAGAAACCTAAAGCAGCCCCAAAGCACCTCAACACCTTAGATATTATGAAACATCAGCCTTATCAGTTGGACTCGTCACTGTTCAAGTATGATGCAGTGCCTGAAGCCAAAAGCCCCAGCCCCAAACCAACTCCAGCATCAAAGTTTGAGGTTACCAAAAGCCTTAAACATAGATCTTCCAATTCTACTTATAATGCCCCTGAGCTTGCTGTTCAAAGCAAGGCAGAAGCCCCTTCTAAGTCTCCTGTATCGGTAAGTTCCCAAAATTCTTCTGCTCGCCGAAACACAAGATCAGCTGAGCCACTTGCAACTGACAAGCGCTTGGATGAAAAGCACACTGTCACACCTGCAGCCCATCACGTAACCAACAAGCAAGCACCAAGCGCCAGATCTGCAAGCACATCCTCCCAGCAGTCATCTATTGGTGACAGCATAGCTTCAGCTTTTTCTCCAGCATCTCTTATTGCTAGAGGCGCACGTCAAATGGCACCTCGCCCAAAATTTTCTGCTAAGAAGCCTGTGGTGATAGGCACACAGTGGAGGCCTGTTGCTATGCCTCATTAGTTCTAATACTGTATATGGTCATGTTTTGGTGTAGTCAACACTGAGACGATAGAACACAATCTGGGTAGCATCTAAAATGTCTTATTTAACAGGTGGAAAATGTGTAGACTTTTGTCTAAATGTAGGCCACATCCAAAATAATTTACAGTATGCAGCTATAAGGATATATTTAGCTGGAAATGTAAGGAAAGCATAAGAAGGCAGTTGAATGTACAGCAAAGTTAGCTAATGTAAATCAATGGAATATACTAAAATAAATAACATAGCACATTATATCATCCTCCTCAAACTTGGGAGGTGCATGTGTGCTTGAAAAAGGAAATCTGAGACTAAATAATGTTGAGTGATTCTCAGGAAGTGCTATTACATGTGCAATAATGTGTGCAGAGAGCCTTGTTTACTAAGGTCTCTAGTTTGAGTTGTTTTTCTTTCTTTAGTTATTTTTCTTTTGTAAGAAATAACATTACATGCATGATATGCATTTTTATCTAGTAATAGTCACCACTGACTCCATAAAACTACACACAACAATAAGATGTATTAATACATTTATTTATTAAATTCAAATTTACATTCAGAATATACTGGGATAACAGTAACTCACTTTTACAAATATATTTGCAGAATATTTGTAATCACTTAGTGTGTCTGGGGAGAAACTGTCTATGCACTTCTTTTTTTGGATGCATACAATTTGCAATTCCTTCAGTCTCATTCCAAACTTTTATGGCATCACAACAGCTAAAAGCAATAATCTTAGTTGTGATCAACATTGTAACCCTGATGACTTTAAATGTTTTTTATGTGGATATATTTTCTGCAATTGTGAGTTATGGCCAGTTAGTTAGTCCGCTATTGATTCACATTACCAGTAGCAACTCAAAGTGAAAATAGGAATTGTCCTGTTTGTATTTATGTCTCTGTCTTTCAAACATATCACTCTTTATTGCACTTCTTGTACTCAGCACAGTCATGCAATTAAATTTCTCTTTCCTTCTGCTTGTGCATTTCTTATGTGTGTCATGGCCTTCTATTCTCTTTTCCTGAACCACTGTATCACTGCTTTTTCTGAGTCACCCATATTTCCTCCTTCATCTTTCTGACTGCCTCACACTCACTCACAGACTTTACTTGTATGTTTACTGCACCTTCAGCAATATCAGTTTTCTAAGATTCACTATATTATTGGCTATTTTCAACAAGGTATTGCTCATATTAATATAAAATGGTAAATTGATGAAGGTTAACACTATCACACACCAGTATGACTTTATGTTCCAACTTGACTGGACTGATGTGTTTGTTTTCACAGCATTTCCATCAGTCAACCTTTAGCTCTGAATGTGAAAAGTGTTTTCTACACACTTTTGTAGGATGGTACTGTTAGTCTATTGAAGGGAAATCCACCCTAAAGCAGAATTTACATTTTGCTATTCTAATGATTTCTTGACAGCAAGTCAGTATCTACTATCACAGTAAAAGGTTACCTGTATTTATAGAAGTATTTCCTTTATTTTTCAATTACATCTAAAGACAGGCCGGATTCTGCTCAAGTTTTAAGTATATTTAGTAGATCCTAACACCCATTAGTTACTCAGTCACTGTAGACTCTCCCCCTACACCTCAATATGTCACACAGCTACACCCACAACTAGCACAACAACCATGGCTCTGAGTGACACATATTTTAGTATGATAAAATTTTATGTTGCAGTAAGTTTCTCTGCTTGCGTGAGAAATACAAACAATATTGAATTGAGCGTAAAAATAACAACAATAACAATCAAAGTGGAGAAGGATCAGTCGAACACGCCCATATTAGCTCTGACAACTAGCTATCAATACTGGCTAATGTTATGCTACTCATGTTTAGACTAGAAACATAACGTTAGATTACAGCAAGACTTACTCAGTGGTGAACTGTCCTCGTCTTCCTGTTGAGATGGGTTTATCTTTGTTTTAGCTTTAAAGCAATTTTCAAGCCTCCTGTTGTTGTCACGCACAGCTGCACATCCTGGGAGTTTGTTCCTTTAGCATTCCTAAACCAAAAGAAGCAGCCAACACTAACAGGACTGCAGCAATGTCCTTGTTTGAATCATACCATAGCTTCTAAAGGCTGCTAGGTGGATGAGCTAATAATGAGGTAGTCATTGTTCCAACTAACACGTCCAAACTGCAGAAAAGAAAGCCTTTGTTTAGTTGTTAAGTATCCCTGAATATGAATAATTCAGACAGTTGTGTACAAGATTTGAGAAAGTATAGGCTGCAGTTCACATCAGATACGACTTAAAGGACAAGAGCAATGGTGATTTCACTTCTTTTGGCTGATTAGAGGTTTTGTCAAGAGCTGTGTGGGGGCGTGTAAAGACTGTATTCGATTGACATCACCCTCTCTCTCATGTTAGCTTTGTTGCACCTGCCAGTGTGGGACAGATGAAACCTTTACCATTCATATTGGTACAGGGAGTTCTGTGACATCATTTCCAGCATTGCTCTGCCCACCTTCAACCTGAGCTTGACCTGACCTTTAAGTTGGCACAGATATAGTTCCAAGCAAAGTTTCATGATCTTTTAAATGTCTTGTGATGTAGTAATATTATCAGTGAACTTATTTTAAGTTTCTTGAACCAACAGCAGGTAAGTTCTTAAAATGTAATTTATTTTCTGTTTTCGCAAATGCTGCTTCGAGACCTCTACTTGGATCTTATCCATACATTTATATCACTCAAACCTTTTTATGGGATTTATAGGAAAACTCAATCCTCTAGTTGGTCTACAAATCTGAAATTTTATTAAGTTATTTTAGACATTTAGACAAACTGCTTGCACACTGAAAAAAAAGTAGAAGAGGTTCTTAAGATGAAAAATAATCAATTTATTCCATGTGCAAAGGACCATAGCACAACTTACAGACCATATAATTCTAGAGACACAAATTGGCTATCAGACTAACGGCAGCGACCAATCAGGAGAAGGGAGATAAGAGGCCTCTTACCTAGGTTGTGCTGCCGTGGTCCTTTTACCGTAACATTCACTTTTTTTCATTTTTTCCCCACATTGTGTCACTTTTAGCACATGGAATAAATTGATTCATTTGCATTTAAAGAGCCTCTTGTACTTTTTTTGTCAATTAACTTGGAATGTTATTTTAGCAAAACTATCATTCATTAGTTTGCACCCCTTTGTTCACTAAAAACTTTAATTTAATTTAAAAAATATGAATAAACTAGAACATTATTAGTTGTCCAGGCTTCCATGAAGCCAGAGGGTGGCAGCAAAGTCTGCAACACTGCTGTCGCACCAGTCAACTAATACGTGCTTTTCATTCAGGGATTTGGTAGAAGCCGCTCCCTGAGCCTGCCCAGGCGACTGAATTCTGTGCCTTCTCACGGATATCTGTCACCTGTGAGCACACCTGGAATCCAGTCGTCATTTTTACCTGCACAGATGCAAATATCCTTTCAAGAAAAAGTCTACAAGCCACTGTCACCGTGGGAGGCAGCATCCAGAAGCCCCATTGGTTCAGTGGATAAGGCCTTTGTGTTTCAGAGCTTGCCGTCATCTGTTGCCTCTAATGTCAAAGCTGCAGGTCACCGCAGATCTCTGCCAGAGCCTCCAGATGAATGGAAGCGCAGGGTGTCTCTTGATCCTGCAGCTGTCAGTAAGAGTCATTATCATGCAGGCCCAGCTTTTCAGGCACCGTCCATGAGCAGGACATTTTCACCTGAGAAACCGGCCTTCTATGGGCCTCCCATCAGACCTGCCCAGCCTCTAAGGCCTGCCAGTAGGGCCAGTGTTGGATACATGGGACAACACTCCAGTCCAACAAACTACTCTCCCTTGTGTGGTGCAGTCCAGAGAAGTTAATACCCCTAAGATGAGGTCAGACATACATCAGATAAAGAGACATATACTTTTATATTAACATAAATGATATATGGTGTAGAAGATCATGCAAAGTTTTGAACATGAAAGACAAAAAAGTACATTTGAGATGAGAAGAGATGGAATATGTTCGCTCTATTGTGATGAAAAATTAGGTTGTTTTTAACATATGTTGGTTCAGACGTTTCCAATAGGTCTGAGACTTAGGCATATTTTAGACAATTTACTATGTTTGCTTTAAATTGTTGATGGGAGTTATGAGTCTCTTCATGGTACGAGTGGTCACTTGATTTGAAGGGCACAACTACTTACTGTAGCTATTGTGCTGTGTTGCTGATGAGATATTACCCTGCTAAGCACTAATAGGAGATTTTGCAATTGTGTGTAAGTGATCATGTCAGAATCATTATGTTGTAGTACTTTTTGACAGATTTAGGACAAAAGTCAAGAAATGTGTTAAGTGTTAGCAAAGTGTTATGAGAGCTAAAGTGAATGTGTAGTAGAAGAAAGAAATGTTTGGTAGATTGGTTTTTCTTTTAAAGTGGAGTGGTGTTGCTCACTGAAAATGCTGGTGATTTTGACATTGTTAGTTATAAATATTTGGTGAGAAATAAGGCACTTTAAGAAATCTTTTGTGTGTCTTTTCAGTCATGTAGCTTTAAAACTCACTGCGGCTTTATGATCACTTTTAAGGGTTGGCGTTATGCAAATTCTTTCACATCTGAATATTTCATACAGCAATAACCATTACAGGTGTTACTCATCTTGTTTTAATATGTATTTTCTCTCACTACCGAAGTATATTCAAAGAGTGAACATGTCTATTAATCTATAGCACTTTCAGGTGACTGACAGTTACATACATACTATCTCTATCTGCTCTAAGGAAGCTACAGTGTACTTTTAGGGAAGCAGCAAATTTTTCAAATTAAGTGTTGGATCTTAACATTGAACTTATTCGAACTGGTGACCTACATGTGAGATTTTCAAATGGATATAATCTTTTTTGCCATTATATAAAGTCAAGAGGAATAAATGTTGCATGCATACATTCATGAAATATCCCACCTTTGATTGTGCACAGTGTGGTGTTGTAGTGTAAGTGTAAACAGAACCACATATTCTGCTGTTGAGTGTCAGGGTTTCAATATGACTGATGTTTCTTGCCTATCAGGCTACATGCATTGGTCTTTTACCCTTTGTTTGACGATTTTCTTGAGTAAAATGTTATTTTTTGCACCTTTTAAACACAAACTGAACAATTAAAAGACATGAAAAAGTTTAAGAAAGTTTCATTCTCTGATTATGTGTTATATGTCTTCATTTATTCAAATATAATATAATATATATTATTATATTATATTAATAATAATATTATATAAACAAAGTGTTCTCATATTTCTTTTGCAGGAGATTAAATGTCTGAAATATGACAGCAGGTTTAGCTGCCAGGGTAATGACCTTGATACTGCCTTATAAAAAATCTTTTTAGCTGACCATCACCATCTCAAAGATGAGACCACACTCCCCTTTACCCCACCCCCACCCCTCCCCACACCCCAGCATTAACGACCTCCCTAAATTGAGGTCTCGGAGGTTAAATCAACCCACAGAGACATGCTGCCACCCCCACCCCTCCCCACACCCCAGCATTAACGACCTCCCTAAATTGAGGTCTCGGAGGTTAAATCAACCCACAGAGACATGCTGACTTTGAAGACTCAACACGAGGAAGGGAATATGTCTCAAAGGAGTGGGCATGTATGTGTTGTCCATCCTCTCTCTCTCTCTCTCTTTCTCTGTCTGGTAGCTATCCTTGCCCCATGGTGTTAGAGAGTGGTTTTGAGTGTTTGGCACGTTAAATTTAGCCTATTGATGTAAGCTGCATTCCATTCACAACAGACACAGAGGCACACTCACAGTTTGGCTTTAGTGTCCGGGAGTGTGAAGATCAGGGAAGATCAAACTACCTACAGTAGGTTGACCCCTGAGCCTCCGTGTCTCCCCGTCAAGGATACAGGTTGCACACTAGGGATACCATCACAGGTACGGACAAGCCTCGTCAAGGTGTATTTTGTGAATATGTGGTATATGTAAATTATATTGAAGTGACGTTAGAACTTTCGAGAAAGTCACTGTATTGTGATAAAATAAATGTGGCTGCATCTAACTAACATTTATCACTTTCTTATGATCTTATGGAAATGCAACATTTGACAGATTTTCCGTTAATCAGATATATTATCTTTGGAATTATATTGCTTTGCTTTCTCTTTAGTTTGCATGGAAATAATTTTAATAGCTGCAAAGTCAGCAGATGGGCATAATTGAGTTATTTACATTTAGTTTATTACATTTAAGATTTTTTAAAGGAGTGTATTTAGAGTCGTATCATCTAGCATCATGTTCTGCATTTGAAAACAAAGCAAAATTACAAAATCTGGCCACTGCAAATGTAAGAAAGGATATTATATTTGAGCACTGTTATTTCGTACCTCTGGACATTTGTTGTGTCCAGCTACGCACACAAACTTAGGACACAATATTCACCCTTGACCTTTACACAGGTAATTTATCTTGTGACAACATTAAAGGGACATGCCACTAGCGTTAGCTCACATACTCAAAAATGTATCCAGTGACGAGGCCAGATTTAAGAATTACGTGTGTGGTACTGACGCAAGTACAATGGGGCTTTAGGATTACCCAATACATTGTAATCTGTTAAATGTAACCTTTAAAGAGATTATCATAACATGACAAACACTGATAAAGCAGATATATTTGACGGGGTACAAATCAATCTAAATCATCTTCAAATTCCAATAGATACTGACAGCAAATGGAAGACTCAAAAAGAAATATGTTGTTATTATATTGATATTGTTGATGTGATATTGTTCTAGTATATTATGTAACAGAAAAGAATTGGGCAATTAATATGTCATTATCACAAGAAAGAGTTTCATTCTATCTTTGTCACTTTTTCAATATCGTCTAATTCAAATTGACAATAATACAACAGATTCAGGTTTTTTTTTCTGACAGCTGATAAAAGATGACCTTAAACTTGCACACCAAACAGCAAACTCTGTGTTTAGCTGTAACTTGTCAACGTGTCAACCTAGCACTGATCTATGGGGTCATAGTATTTGGAATAAAACCCCTTATGGCTTGGGCAGAACAACTACATCCTGTATCCTGTATGTGTTTGCAGTACTCCTGAGTTCTGCCAACCTTGCCAAAGCCACAATGTCACAATTCTGTACAATGCCAGCTGGAGAGAGGAAGAAGCGTGCAGCAGCTATTTGCCGAGAGGTCCATGGTACCAATGGTATGATGTTAGAGTTGAGACTCAACGGACAAACACACTGCTGCAAGAGAATAACTATTCTGATCTGGGTTCAAAATGTCAGGGCTACACTCCAGCACTTGCCATAAATAAGCTAATGGGATGATTTAATACCTATGGTGGCTAATCCTTTGTCGTTGTCCTTTTCAAAAGTCTATTTCTGGAGAGGGTAGGGAAGTTGTGAGGGCCAACTGGGTAGCTGTTTGGATAACGTGAAGGTCCGTGACAGCTGGGGTACATTCCGTCTGTAGTGGTCGATGAGGAAGCATCATGCACATCCAAAACTAATTCTCAAGTACAATGATAACTTATTTTCCATGACAGGGTTTATAAAAATGGAACATATGAATTTTGGGACACCTTTGATGTCATTTGTGGACCCTCCCTTAAACCTATTCAGCTGACAAAATGATACATGTTTATTTATATTCTGTATCCAGCACTTTCCAGCTCTAATACCAGGGCTGGATTAACCCACTAGGCGGCCTCGGGGTATAACCGAACTGTCTGCACCTATTCCCCCACCCCCTTTGCCAAGTTTGTTTATAATAATTTGATTATATGCAATTTATTTAAGAATATGCAGCTTTGCATGAAAAGTATTAAAACAAGATCTTTCTACAAGACGGCCTAAGGATGAGGCTAAAATGCCACATTAGGGCGCTCAACATTTCAGTCTATATTGTGCTTTTGTAGTGCGTACTGCCAAACAAATTTGCAAGTAATCAAATTACTATGGTTGGGGCCTTTGGGACCCTTGAGGCAGTTTTTGCCTGTTGTTGGCAAACAAATAACATCATTGACTAATTCATCTTTTGCTCGGTTAGCCTTTTTAGAAAATGGTAACTTGACTGAAGGATACATGTTGGCATAAATACATCATCATTAAGTAACATTCAACAGTTAATATACTGATATTGATGATTGCCTGCTATAGCTGCATCTTACAAAGATAGTTTTTTGTCTTTTATATCTTTATTTTTCTCCACTATGTTGCCTGACAGGTGACGTAATGGATCTCGGAAAGAAGCTCAGCACTCCTAAAGACATTATGTTGGAGGAGTTATCGTTGCTTTCCAACAGAGGTTCCCAGCTTTTCAAAATGCGCCAGAGGAGATCTGAAAAATATACATTTGAAAGTATCCAAAATGAGGCAAACGCGCTGCTAAATGTAAGTCAACTTGTATGTGTTATTCAGTCACGTCATATGTTTGAATAACTGGATATAGTGAACGCTTCTATCCCATCCTCTTGCACTATATTGACTGTCACTATCTGGAGTTCTGGCATTAGCGTTGTCTGCATGAAAATGTGTAAAATTGTCTGTGTGTTACTCGTCAAGCAAATTTATCAGGAAATATGCTCTTGAAAAAAAGTGTTACAACGCATGGATGATAACAGAGACATGTGCCTCGTGCCTTTTGCATCCTCCAGCCAAATCTTCTGAGAGGCTGCTCAGGCACTTTGCTGAGGGGCTGCTCCCCTGTTTATCAGTGCCTGTTGATGTGTTTCTGTGTGTGTGTGTGTGTGTGTGTGTGTGTGTGTGTGCGCGCGTGCACAATGTAGTTACGAGTGTTTGTGTGCGTATGTATCTGAGTGCATGGAAGCCAAGAGCAGCTATAGATGTGGCAACTTTTTGTAGCTCAATTGATAACCAAAACTCAATACATGTGCTGTACTTTATTCTGTCTTGCAGAATGATATTTTATCCCAGAATAGACACACTGTGGAAATTAAAGTGGATGGACCAGCCGATGAAAATACTGCTAATCCAGAAAACACTGTTTCAGGTAATTATGCTGTTGAGTTAGTGAGGCTGTTTATGTTTATGATTTAGTCAGGATTTAAACATTAAAAAAATCAATCATAATCATATGTAACAATAAATGTGCTAACGTTAGCACTGTGAATATTTGGTCATTGAAAATCATTTCTATAGCAACCATTTCTTCCACTGTTAAACTGTAAAAAATGAAGCCGTTGTGCTGTACAGTCAAATAAGAGCGACTGATTATGTAATGCTGTCATAATAATGGCAACTGGTATCATACAGTCATAACAGCTGGTCTAATGGCAACTAATTTGAGTAGCTTGACATGTATGTAACTATGATTAATTATACAACCTGAGCAGCTTTAAGTGCTTTATTTTATTTTATTTTATTTTAATAGCCAACAGAGCCAAGTGTTTATTCTAAAATGCTCCAGTAGGGTGTCATCCCATGTCGACACATTATATGATGAGTGCACACTTCAACTATGTGCTATTTTAAGGCCTCTGATCGCAATGATGGACAACTCAGTCTGCCTGTGTAAGTGTTCTCTAAGCACAGTCTCTATTCATAATCCTATCCACTCTAAAACTTTAGCCTCCAAAAAAAAAGGCTAAAGAAAACAGCTCAGCATTAACCCGTAACTGCAAACCAAACTGTCGCATGATACTGCTGCAATGTTGGAACAATCCTCCACAATATGATCTCATGCTGATATTTTTCCTCCGGTGTGCCTCTTTGTCTTTGTTTGCTCCTCGACAGACACGACTCCGGAGAAGTTAAACGCCACAGCTATGCCCAAGTCTTACCACTCCCCGTGGGAGCAGGCGATCCTCAGTGACCCCGACCTCGCTGAAACTCTCAAACTGACAATGCCAGCACCAGACCCACGACCAGAGCTGCCTGGGTACAAATGCTTTAACCGGTGAGAAAACTACGACCACATTTTGGTGAATTAGTACAGAGCACAACAAAGAGTACCATTCACAGTTTTCAATTACAGGGTTGCCACTCCTTTTGGTGGCTTTGACAAAGCTCCCAGAGGAATCACATTCAAGCTCCCTGAGGTGGACCTGAACCCGCCCAGTTACCCAGAGCTGCAGGAGCCAGGGATGAAGCGGCCCACCTTCAACAGGACAGCCCAGGGATGGATATCTGAGGGCACCCATCTGATCCTGCCCACTGTTCCAGTCCCAGAGTCTGATGACCTGTAGATGCTCCTGTATGTAATCTGGCAACATGATGTTGGCTGTAGTATTTTGGCTCCGTCAATTAGTAGCGCAGTCACAATTCCTTACCAATACTTTGGATTTCTCCCATGCAATGGACACAAAATGTTTCATGCATATATTGACTAGTGCAGGGGTTTTCAAAGTCTGAGACTGTGGGCCTCCCCTCAGACAAAGCTGGGGAAAAGGTGCCTAGTTTACTTGCTTAGTTTCACTCAATTCCTGGATGCCTATGGGATCATGATTATGTTGTTTGATCCCATACACACTCAACAATTGAGCCAAGATATTGACATAACTTCGGACTACACCAAATACATTAAAAAAAAGGTATGTCCTAAGGCATTTATTAGTTTCTGACTCTAGGAAAGTGGGAAAAACAGTACAATTCCCCAAAACTATTGTATCTCTGAACTATCTCTTTAACCAAATCACACACATTTACGCTCTTCTTTGTGATCTCCTCTTGATAATATAATATTTTTCAATTTTTCCATTCACTGAGCCTCGCCTGAAACAGTTTGGAGCACCCCCCTGGGGAGGCCCGCCTCCCATTTTGAAAACCTCTGGACTAGTGTGTTTGGTGTACACTTAAAAAAAACTGTATTCAAAGAAAATCATGTAAATAGCAAAATGAATGTGCTATACATAATTGAAGAAGAGTTTCCACTGATACAGCAAAACTGTAATTTTATAAATGTTCAAATGAATTGATGAATATGTAATGTAAATAAAGAATGCAACTTATTTATTGATGGCACACAACTGGAACGTGCAGTAAGTTATATTCAGTTATCATCGATAAGCAGTATAATTATATCTACTGTAAAGAATTATATTACAGAAGAATACACAAATAAACTGATGATGTTCATTGCTATGTATTTATCACATTTAAAGATCTAATCTAAATAAAAACCTCATGTTAGAGCAAGAAATGCTGAATATACAGATTAATTAAGCTATTAATTAAAGTAATCTGAAATTCAACACTAAAAATAGCGTAAAAATTAGTAAAATGTTCATTTATGGTTTTGTAACAATAAAATAACAATGAGAGCTCTGTTTTATGTCCAGGTCCCGTACCCTCCACAGAGGATTTATTGTTCACTGTGGAAAAAGAAGAAATAATTTAGCATTGCAGCTAAGAAACATTTTATCTTGAGATCAGAGATCACATCAATCTGGGAGGAAGACTGAGGAACCTGGACTTTGACCTGCGATGGCATGGAGCTGTGCTGTTAATTAAAAACACAGCATATTCATGGACTCAAAAACTTTGACTTTATACGCAAATATGTTTCATAACTGTATCAGAAATAACCACAGGCCCCACAGATCGTCTGCCTTGTTTGGAGGGGAATAACACTGAAGAGAAAATGTAAATGTTTGTTCTGTTTTGTTTCTAGTCACAGATGGACTAAAAACGTGTAACTTTACAGTATCACAACCTGCAGTAGCAATACTGTAGAAGTGCAAAATACACTGAATGTCTGTAAATGATATTTGGTGTTGAGCTCACCGTGTTTCTGAATAATTAAGCTGAAAACATTCAAGCTGCATGATTTCACTTCTCTACTGTATTTGATGTATTACTTCTAATGTAGAATAGATGTAGAATCTAAAATAGAAGTATTGCCTTCTGATAGACACTCATACATACTGTTCATTGTATGTTTAATAACTAACTTAATGCACATCATTTTCATGCTTCTGATTGTAACTGCACATAGCTGCTCTGGATGAGGGAACAATTTACCAACTCTGCCTTTCAGACAGCTGGAAAACAGATATAGGAGAGAAAACTCTGGCAGGATTGAACTCAAGGCCAGTGGGAACTCATGAGCAAACTTAATACATTTATTTACATTTATCACCACATACATTAATTTGCATGCCGTTCATGTGAGCAATCCATCAAGTCAGATATGCCAAAGTTATTTTATTTTTTCAGCTGTTTCATTACTGTCATGATAGGAAATGTCAATTTGTGTCATTTTAAATGAATGGATACAGTAGCTCTACATTTTTGGGAATTGTTCTCACCCAGATGAGCTATTAAATGTTTTGAGATGTAACTGTGACAATGTCTAGGGGGTTGACTAGGTTGTTATTAATAAATTACTGGTGGCACAGCAACAGCAGGTGATGTTTCAATTTTATGGTAGAGTAGAGGACAGTACCTGGCACTGACCTCAACATGTACATTCTGTTTTAAATAGAGGGTGTACAGTAAATTGAGGGCAGTCTCTCCATGACAAAAGTCTAAAAAACTGATAATAATAAAACTAACTGAAATCAAACTACACTATAAACTCTATCTGCCCTTATATACACTGATTTAGGTTGTAACGCGTAGATATTTATAGTTGCTGGGAGTCTTTCAAAGTTCATTTCTCAGAAAGACTGACTGCACACTGGAAACTGAAAAAACAAAACAAAGAACAAAACAGATACAAAAAAAACAAGTCCAAAAATAACCCAAAGAACGACTGAGTTTGACAGCTCATCTGAACAGACCTCAGCTGTGCAACATTCAGAAGGAGAAATATGAAGCCTTGTTTTTTTAGGCTTTTTAAAATAAAAAAATGCCAAAAACTCTTCATGTGTCTCAAGGGAGGTTTCAGTGCTATTGCTGGAGCCAAGCTAGGATCAGAGAAATGCTATACTGTATTTATACACACATGCCCATCCCACAGACTACACACGGTCCATACTTTTTCCCACATATTCAGTGCTGAATATATCAAGATAAAATCTATTAAAATAATGGTAATAACTTATTTGAACTTCCTGCAGTCACAGTGACTCGTTGAAATGTTTTTCTCTCTGATTGTGAGAGAAGATTTGCCTGTTTTAATATTCACAAGCAGATTTCATTCTTGGACTCAGAATCGGTGAGGACTTCTCAGTGTAACAACTCATGAAGAGTGAATTTACGCTATTTTTCACAGGCTGACCCGCATGCTGTGACTCACACACACACACACACACACACACACACACACACACACAGTACTGCAATTAATCTACTAGGATCCACTGTACACACTGTATTTAAAGGGAGTGAGAAAAGCAGCAGCTGATGAACACTTGGCATGGGGCATGAGGATGGTAAACATTGCGTTCCCTGCCTCATCAAATCACTCATTTTAACCTGTATTTGCAAACTAACTCAGATTTATTGGTGTTCTGTATAATGAAGCTGTGTACCCAAACATCACACCAAAACACTGTTCTATTTTGGACAGATCAACTAAAAACTTCTGTGGAAAAACAACTGGAAGAGAGACACACCAATTACTGAGTGTCATTTTCTGCTGACTCTGGCTTGTGTGCACCATCAGCTTCTTTTAGGCGTCCTGTCTCCACTTAAAACCTGCTCAGCTCTGCAGGCTTTTCCCCTTCCAGGCCCTCCATCTGCCCCCATCTTTTTGTGATTCCATGTCCTGTTTACTGCAGCACGAGAGCCACAGCGATAGAAACGGTAGCTTTAGAATATTCGTATTGCCATTTGACAAAAAATGAATGCTTAATATTACCTGTTATTTGCACCAGTGTAACAAATGATAAGAAGGAGGCACAACAACTTCTTTGTCCAGTGTGACAATTGTGGCATATTTACACATTTTCTATTTCACTTGGACTCCAAATCCAAATATAAAACGGTATTCTGTTCTGTTGTTTGACATTTAAGTGAGAGCATTTACAAAGAAAGAAAAAAACACAGGCAGGGTTTAGTCCCCACAGTGCTGCATGATTATGAAACCAGTGCAGTCATGTGATGTCTTCTCTCATCATCATCATGACAAGTTGGAAGTCTGACCTTCCGCCAGCACACAGTTTGCCACGCAGGGATTGAAGATTGCAATACAGCAGCAGCAGTGCACTTGAGGCTACACTAGGGGCGGAGTTTGACCTCTCAAGTCTCAAAACATCACTAATCCGCCTCGGACACTCTGGCACAGGCCATCACTGGCCCCGTTAGGACAGAAAAAGGGACGAATTTTCACCGAAATAACACTGTCCCGAGCGGGTCCGTGCGGCATCAAACTGAGGCTCGCGCTGCCGCCTGTGTGCGTGTCGGAGGGATTGGGAATGCTGCACTATGACAGATAGTGCGCTACATGCGTCTGGACATATCTACAGTCATTTCTAGGCAGTTTTTATTTGCGGGATTCGGCGAGAAGTCTTGGGATTTGCGCGTTGACAGCTGGACCGCCCTGCGCCTTCATTGGAGGCGAGCAGTCAAGTATCCGCTTCCCTTTAAGGTGAGTCGGCAGAGCACTGTCTTGTTTACTCAATGCCTGAACGCAAGTTGCGGCATATTTATGCTACTGTAGCTGCCCGGGCGCTGTTCCCATGTACAGTTCACCGTGAGGCTGGTGCAGCCCCGGTAGCATGTCTCCTCCTGCTGTGGGAGCGCGCTCGTTGAAGCTTTTGTGGGGTTTTAAACGCAGGAAAGCACAGGATGGTCATGAAATCCCGCTCACTGAAGGATTGATGTCCCCTTTGTGAACCCTACTGCAAAGACGGGCGCTTATGTCAGTCCGTATAGGCCTTTACAGGCATCACATGGTGTCAGAGAGGTTGGTGCAGAAACACATGTGGACACCGACACCAAATGTAGGCTTTAAACATGAATTCACGTCATGAAAACGTTAGAATATCCATGAAATAGGTCATGTTGTGTTTCTTGGGTGAAATTAAAGCCCTGTAATCACTCATTTTTTGAACATATAAATTACAGGAACATTTACAAATAAGCCTATAACAAAATAACACATACTATGCCTGTAAAAGTTTGCCATCCCTTTGAAAAATCATAATTGTGTGCCTTTCTCATCTAATTATAATAAAAAATATTCATTTACTCCCCTTATGTATAAACATTACACATATAAACAAACCAGAGCAGCATCAGATCAGGACATAAAAAAATAATTTAGTTGTTGTCTAATATGGGACCTTCGACCTTGTTGCATATGACAATATGTTTGATAGTAATAAGAGGCTTCAGCTCTGTGTTTAGATTGGTGTCGGGGTGAGCCTATTTTTTACATTTGGCTTAAAGATATTTATTATGATGATACATTATTGTATCCATGATAAAAAGAAGTGTTCCAGATCAAAGACCAAACTGTACACTATCCTTGCACCATTTTAGGTTTAACAATAATTATAATGTCTTAGAATTTATTGTAATTTTGTCCCTTGCATCATTATTCTATGCTTTTTCTGCCAACCGTGTATCAGTGATGAAGCAACAGCAGGGTTTACAGTACAAGTAAAAACAGATCTAGAGGTATCTGAACATCTATAAGTCATGAGTTTAATTAGATTGTAATTATGTTTTCAGATCGTAAGTTGTCATAGGTTGTCTTTTCTCTATAAGGAGTTGCAAAGTGTATAAAAGTATTAAAAACAGTTCAAATGTTGTCGTGTTCTTACATCAGCCGGTGTGGTGGTCACAATGCAAACTGTGAAGGCTGCAGATCATAGAGCTGGCACACAACTCAAAGTTCAGCTCTTAATGTTTCTTAACAATTTGAGAGATACAACAGTATTTGCAATTTATGCTCTATTCTGAAGTTCTTTTCAGAAGTGCTTCATTTAATGAGGAAAGGCTTTGCGCTGGACTTGTGTTTGTATGCCTTTTTGTTTATGTTACAGTAGGATGCAGGAAATGGCTACTGCGCTACTTTTTAAGCATTAATTGTCTATTCTGCCTCGCTAGCTGCACTGTGGACTTGTGTTACCTCTTCCTTTCCATCTGTCCTCAGAGATTGTCTAGTTGCCGTTCAATGTCCAGTAGCACATGGCTGAGGCTGCCCTGTGGCTGATCCTGACAATGCTTTCAACTAACCGCTCCGGAGGTGCGTGGGGATGAAATGGATGGAGCCCATGGCCAGACCAACGCACCAGCTCCCACCTCCCAGCATGTCCAGCCGCAGCAAGTCTCCCCCCAACTCTGGAGAAGGTAGATGGCATGATTCATCTGGCGTCCAACCAAATCAGTCATTTGGATTAGTGATGTAATGAAAACGGTGTCCAAGATGAATTTAATCCAGTGTTGCATATTATCCCTCCATACTGCCATGCAATAATAATCACATTTTGAATCATTAGTATACTAGTGTAGACTATAAATGAAAATGCAATGACACTTACAGGATTTAACGTGTTTGTATGTTTTGGGTAGTTAATCGAATTAATTTGAAGATACATTTTTCTGTTTAGATCAATGATGACTTTAATGAAACATAGTTTACTTGGGACAATAAAACATGCAGAACCTATGGGGTGTAAACTGCTTTTAAAGATGCAAAGCCACACAGAAGATACATGTCAAAACCTGAGCATTTTCTATCAGTTGCAGGCTCTAACTCCATGTCATGGGTGAAGATGTTCAAAAAACCTGGAGGAGGCCTGAAGAAATCCTACCAGCCTGGGAGCATGCTGTCTCTCGCGCTCACCAAAGGCCTGCTGAATGAGCCCGGGCAAAATAGCTGCTTCCTAAACAGCGCCGTTCAGGTGAGAACCATTTTCTACCAGCTACCAAAAAAACTTAAATGACTTCACTCCACTTAAATAATTAGTGTCTCAATGCTCAAATAAACAAACATTTCCGCACTCTTGTCTCGTAAGCTTAGTAACACTACACTGTAAAGCTGCATAAAGCAATTTCTGACCACTAGAGAGCAGAAGTAGACACTAAAACAAACTAAAGCTTTACTCGTTTAACTTGTTCTTTTGGCGAATATTTAAGGAAACATCCTGACAATACTTGTCAGTTAGTAGAAACAGCAATATGGGTAGAATCTTTTTTGCCACCTGCCAAAATTCACTTGTGTTTTTTAAATTATTTTGTCTGTCATCTCCAGAATAAAATATCTGTCTCTAGCTGGATAGCTTGTTTTCAGAAAACTATATTTACTGGCAACGTTTCAATGATGTGTGTGAGCTGTGCATGTTTTTCTTTTATGTGTGGGTTAGTGAGAGATGCTGGGACTCAGCCACATGGACCAGCAAACCAAAATAATGAGCTGCAAATGACTAAAAGCTGAGAAAAGCTGCAGAGTTGAGTGTTGATTTTCAGTGGGTTTGGCAGTACTAGCAACAAAGGCATTTGATTCAATGGTAATATCAAAACTATTGTTTATAAGATCTTTCTCTTCAATTTGAGTTTCTGAAATCCTTGAATATAAAATTAAATTGTTTTCCATTCATATCAGTATTTTGATGAGTGTGCTGTTGTTAAACCTTCGCAGGTGCTTTGGCAGCTGGACATTTTCAGGAGAAGTTTGAGGCAGCTCTCAGGTCATTTCTGTCTCGGTGATGCCTGCATTTTCTGTGCTTTAAAGGTTTGTATGTTTCTGCACTTTGAGCTAAACCTGCCATTATTTGTAGTATTGTCATTTCTCTATGATACTTGAGATGAAAAAAATATTTGATGCTAATTTGATCATTTTGATCCTATAATAACTATAATAATAAATGGGTCATGAATTCTAATTTAGTGAGGAACATCACCATCATTTTCAGGACAGTAACTTATCATTGTTTTTCTTTTTCAGAGCATATTTAGCCAGTTTCAGCAGAGTAGAGAGCGTGTGCTCCCCTCCGACAGCCTGCGTAACGCCCTAGCTGAAACATTTAAGGATGAGCAACGCTTCCAACTTGGCCTGATGGATGATGCCGCTGAGTGCTTCGTACGTTGACACTGTGCCTTTGGCTTTTCATCAAAGTCATATTCACTGGAAGACCTTTCCACTGTAACTGTGTATTAAATAATGTTAAGGTGCTTCTTCCTCTGTCACACTTGAAGGTAAAAAGAAGCAGAGGCCACTGACAAAATGCCTTGGCTCTGTGTAATCACCGGTTATATCTGTTGTATGTAAATTATGCATTTTGGCCTCTTGCTTTTTAGTATATTTAAGCCCTGTTAGGATTGTATATTGGATTTAGTTGATTAAGTTTGCCTTTTGGCTGAGTTTTGTGCATCTTTGTCTGTGTAGTGCCTAGATCATCATCTAAAATTCCCTTATTTGTATACGTAGTTGTTTATGTTGTGTATATTGAACTCATGGAGAAAATAGGTGGAGACCTCAGTAATTAAGTCTGACTTCACATCACAAGCTAAGAAATCTTAAAAAAAAGACACCATTTTATAATCTACAACCATTTTAAATCCAAATCTAATATTATTAGTTATTTTAATGCAAGCGTTGTCTTAGAATTAGACAAAGATGTAGATATTTTAAGTGTTGCACATACATGTTTGAGTGGGAATGACTGATTAATTCGCTCTGTATCGTCTCTCATTTCTTACATATTAGGAGAACATCCTGGAGCGAATTCATTTACACATAGTTTCAGACGCTGCGACTGATGCTTGTTCATCCAAATCCTGCATCACCCATCAGAAGTTTGCAATGATGCTTTATGAGCAGGTATTTTTCAATACCGTTGAAAAACAATGCAGTACTGTACTAAGACGTGTATTAATGTGAAGTACATGGGGACATTACAGTAGAAAGAATAATTACCGTGAATAGAATAATAATAATAAAGACTCCTACAGCTGCAAAATATAAACATAAAATGTAATCCGTAAAATAATGTGCAGCTTTTCTTTTTCAGTTTGTGTGTCGCTGCTGTGGTGCATCTTCAGATCCACACCCATTCACAGAATTCGTACATTATGTCTCAACCACTGCTTTATGGTGAGTACTTGATTGGCATGGCTTTAAAAATGGGATACAAAAAAATCAGGCCAGAGTGCTAATCCTGATTTTAATGTCAAAGTATTAAATAAGAAAATGATTTGATTGCAATTTTAAGCACCTTAGATCAATTCAGCCACAGCTTAAGTCTCTTAACAAATATTGTGTGTTTTCATGTGTTACTATTGTGCTAGCCTACATATGAACATTCATAATCCTAAACTTGACCTTGATATGGGTAACGTATCTTTTTGGCACCTGATAAACAGAGTAGCACACAAAAAAATCCATGATTGACAAATCATGTTGAGGTTGAATGTTTTGACCATCAACCACTTGTACAACTGGAGTTTATGGATTTAATGAAGTCATCGTATCACTTTGAGCTGCACCAAACACCCAGCGTTGATTATTATCATTATCATCATTATTATCAGCTCACTTTCTGCATGTCAAAGCAAGAAGTAAATAAATGAGAATAATCTGCACACTGCAAAAAGTAATTTGCATTCACTGGTATCAAAGCTTTTAATGTGTTCTATATTTTGTACAGCTGTGCTTTCAAACTAATTAAACTGAATGTTATAGATATCATAAAATATTAAGTATTATATACAGTGGGGCAAAAAAGTATTTAGTCAGCCACCAATTGTGCAAGTTCTCCCACTTAAAAAGATGAGGGA
>LKNJ01001788.1:52153-131374 GCA_002120245.1 Maccullochella peelii | reverse complement strand
TATATATATATATATATGTAAAACATATGGTCAGGAGAATATAAAACATGAATTCACCTAATGCACAATCTGTCTTTGACAGTATTTGTAGGAACAGGAGCTCCATCAAATTGACCTGTCTCACCTACATCTTCTGCCTGCTGCTCCGTCGGATAGATTTTCAATAAAAGATTCAGGAGCTTTTAAATTTTACTCATGTTGGTCATCTTGACCTCATCTTTGATCGGTTCTGCAATTGCAAAGAGCTTTTTCAATGCCGGTACAAGCCTGTTTGAAGCCCATTTTGCAGGTTGAACTTGAGGCAAAAAAAATGCCATTATCATCTGTAGCTGTATCAGTGTGTGAGGTCATCTCGTGAAATATTACTGTATACTATGTTCATGTTTTTATATAATTAGTAAGTCACATATCAGTCTGAGAGTATTAAACTGTTCATTAAAAATCCGTAAAGTACCTTAGATCCCCACTGTAGCTTTATGTAACACTCAAGTTAAAGGGAATTATCTAATCCCTGTAATATCTCTGACACAATATTTGTCATCTTAAGCTGTTCTTGGAATTAATAATCAATGATCATAATTTAGTTATTTGAAATTCAGCATCATCTGACAGGGCCTTTCGCAAGCAGACACTACAGCTTCTGCTTCCATCAGCGCACAGGGCAGACAGACGGTTTTAAAATATCCATAATCATTATTACTGTCTTCATTAAAGAACCATATACCCTGGAGAAGAGCTGCAGAAAGTGGTCTTTGACTGTGTGATTGGAGCTGGAGAGAGATAGAGATACATTTGTATGAGATAGAGGAGACAGAGAGGGGTTAGAAGAGACAGAAAGGGGGAAAGAGAGAACTATAATGTAAATTGATGAGAGTTTGAGTCTCTCTAGAAGGCATGGCCCAGATACCTCCGAACATTTCTATTATGGATGAAAGGGTGGAGTGGAAGTGAGTTTGACGAGGAGAGGAAGAGGGGGAATGAAAGTTACAAGCTGGGTTTCCGTCTAAGAACTTTAGTTACTTATCATCCGTTTAGTTAAAAAAAAGGTGGATGTGTAAACAGCAAATTTTGATCAACTTTCTTCCACATTGCTTAACAAGCTTATCCTCTTCAACCCCACTGTCCCATTGGTTGTTCAGTCAGCACAAACTGACGCTGTGCAGCCAAAATCAACCAAATCCACAGAACTTTGTTTTCAATTCTAGCAGAGATCCCAAAGGTTCCAAAGATACCAAATATGTCAGGCTGAATTTGGGGGAAAGTGCGTAGAAAATCAATGATGTACAAAACATGAGGAATATTACCTACATTCACCTTACTTCAGTGAAGAGCTTCTATGATAGTGTCAGACAGAGTGAAATGTGATCATTTCACTACACTTTTTATACATTTTGTCTGAGCATTGTTGGAGGGAGCATGAGAATTAAGAATTTCATTGCCAATGACTGCTTCACTGTAATTGTCAGGCATTTGACAATAAAGAACTTGAAACACTAATCAATATTTTTTGTACAAACAATGGAACAAATGAGTAAGTGTAATGTGAAAGGGGTCGCTTTTAATTCATTGTTTTTGTTTTTTTGGCCCGCAAACTCCACTCTCACAACCTCATTTCCACCCGCAGCAGAAAGCTCTAATAAACCAACTACCTGCCCAGCAACAAACAGCAGACAGACACAGTTAGCTAGTGAACTAGTTAGCAACTAGCTATGTTCACTCACTAGTTGCTAACTAGCCAGATATTCCATTCAGGAGTAGGAAGAGACCAAAACAGAGCTAACAAGAGTGAATATTGGATTTACATTGACCAGGTGGATACATACATGACTTGAAATGAATATGACAAGCATGGCTAAATTTGCAATAATTTGCTAACATATTCACCATAACAACAAGGTGATCATATTTCAATGTTGTGTTTTCAGTTTGCTCCGTTGACTCCAAGTGGCCAAAAAAAAAAAAATGTTTGCAGCTGTAAAGCTACATATATAGAGTAAAAGGGGAAACTGGATGTTAAAGGGTTAAATAGAAAAGGACGAGCGAAAGTAGAAGAGATAAGCCAAGTATGAAGAGCAGTGTGAACAAGGAGAGAGGAGCACAAGGTTGATGTAAAGTCAGTGAGCGCTGGAAAGCCCCCAGGAATGTTGGTGGTGAGAAACGACAACAGTGGTAATAGTTTCCATATGGTGAGAAAGGGAGGGCTGAAAAGAGGTGGTGCAGAGAAAGGTAGAGAGGCACTGATGGTGTTTATAGGAGGGAGAGAAAGGGAGAGGGAGAGACGGGAGGTGGCAGTCAGCAGGTAGGGATGCAGAACCTGGTTTGAATAGTTAGTCGGCATCATGGGACTTTGAAGGTAACTGCGTCCTTGTCATCACACCCACATTCACACACATACTCATCCTCCTGTCCAGAGGCGGTCCAGAATGCTGCAGCGTCTACCCGTATGTCACATCCAGTACATATCACACCCAGCGTAACCACAGAGACACGGGATGGAGGCATGCTGGATGCCTTGGCATTTATAAAGAGCACGTAGACACACACAGAGAGACACACACACACACACACACACACACAGAGACACACACACACACAAACTGTGTTTGTCTCTCCTATAAACACACACATCATTCATCTCCCTTTTTGCTGTGCTCCTGCTGCGTTCAATACATTCCATATTATACAATGCAGCAGATGAGCGTATCACATTAAGTTGAAACTTGTAGCTGCACCATGAAGAGAAACTAGAACTACCTAACCAACTAAGGAGAAAGACTTCTTCTCCTCTTTGAACAAAGCTGAACAACGTAGCTAGATTCAGGTCAACACAAACTTTTCTCAAGCAAACATCTCCCTCTCTCTTTTTCCTCATCTCTTTCTCATTTGCATCCTTGTTCCTGTTTTTTTTTTTTTCATGTTTCTGCTCCTGCATCTCCAGCTTAGAACTTTTGTTCGTGGCTTCTTTTGACTCCTCCAAACATTTGCTAGAAGCGAGTTCTAGACACTGCTCTACATTCAATCTCTTGTGTCTCGCCGAGCCTCCCCCCTGCTCTATTTCTCATTTTCTCCACCCTCTATACCTCTCTTCATTCCCATCTTTCTTTTCTCTGCAGCCAACCATATGTCACCTCACTTTGTTTGCAGCTTGTCTTTGATTTTAGTTTGTTTAAAAACAGGTACAGAAATGGAATAATACAAAAACAACTCGATATACCTATTAGCCAGAAAAATGTGACTTAAAAACAAATGGTTCAATAACTACAAGCTTATTTAAAACACTGTAAAATCCAGAGTGGTACCCGTGGGGCATTTTAGGAACATGCTTTTTAATCTCAGTGTTTGTTTTGTATTATACCTTGCTACTTACTTTTACTATATTCAAATGCATATTACTGTTCTCCAGTATGTTGTAGTATTTTTTACAGATACATGTCTCTGTGAGATCTCAATTGGCCCTGATTAAGTATATAAAAAAAGTTCTGTTTTCAGCTGTGAAATATATTTTTACATTAAATGGTTTAATTAGCTTAAAACGTAAAGGAAGTCTTAATCTTTCAGTCTATCTGAAAAATTCAAACTCACCAAATTTGGAGATACAGGGTTTTCATTGGACATCATATTAATCACTAAATCAATAGTCAAAGATTTTTTTCCCCATGCCTGCAACTATCAATAACAATTATTTTAATTATTATAATCTTTTAGTGAATAAAACGTCAGAAAATAGTGACAGATTAGCCCAATGTAACGTCATCAAATGGCTTAAATTGTCCGACCAACAGTCCAAAACCCAAGATATTATTTCATAATCAGTATTCACAATATTGAATTTTAAATTATATTAAGCAGGAAAACCTAAACATTTTAGAAGCTGGAACAAGCACATACTAGTCACTTTTGCTTTGATTAATCTATTATTAACATTGTTATCTGTTATGTTCCTCCTATCTGGAACTGTTGAAGGCTAAATTGTGGCATATTGTTTTTCTCCTTGATTATTTTGCAATATTTTGTAGTGTTCAACAGTGCCAGTTAATGTTGGCAGTATGTGAACATGATAACATCCACTAACCAGCAGCCATGAAGCCACAGTGGAGACATTTTTTGTCCAACCTGAAGAAATTGTTCCACAATGAAACCGAACAGTTCCTCTGGGGGATCATACAAACCTAAAATCACACTTTTGACGTCCTTCCTCATAGCTACAGTATTCCCCATCCATTTCTTTTCTGTCCTCACTCCTAAACCGTCTCTAAGCACCATTTCTTCCTGCTCCTGTGTCTCTTTTCCTCTCACCTCCTCTCTCCAGCGTTTCAGCATGTACTCCGGATGATTTGCAGCAGTCTGGATTGGTCCCATTAAGGTTGTCTAGTGGAGGTGTGTGGTGATAGAGCACTGCGGGTCCTGACAGCTCTGTACGTGTGTGTGTGTGTGCGCGCACACGTGTGTGTTATGAGAGAGAGGAAGAGATTGAGAGGGCCCCCCCAGTTCACACATGGATACACCTATACATGTGAACCTCTCAATAGAGGCTGAGGAGACCCTTGAGACACACACAAAAACATGCTACAGACCCCCTAAAACTCCCAGTGAGGTCTTTAGTGTGTTTAAGTATATAGCTCATGATGACATACAGTATATACACACACATACATGGACAGTGGCAGCTGGTGTTTATGCCTCGTGTGTGAAAAGTCTTTGAGCTTCAACTCATTCACTTCAACCACCTCACTAATTTAATTAGGTCACCCAGGGCTCTGGAGGAATGAAGGTTATAATGCATGCAGTGGCTCTCATTCTCATTTTCTATGCGTCACACACACACACACACACACACACACACACACACACACACACACACACACACACACACACACAGAAAGAGAACCATCCAAGAGTCGTCCCTCTGGGAGTGAAGGAGTGAGGTGAGACGCTGACCTGCCACATTGTGGGTCACCTACATTTCCAAAGCTGCCTGTATGTGTGTGTATGTGTGTTTGAGTGCATCCACATGCGTTCATGCATGTAGGCGTTCTCTGGAGGGTCCCCCTCTCTCCATCTGTGACCTGGGAGGGCCAGTTGTGTGTGTGTGTGTGTGGAGGCTCAACTTCGCTCCGGAGACGCCACAGGGTGCAGGGTGTCTGAAACTTTAGCTAAAGGCGACTCAACTTAAGCTCAGTCAGGCCACGGTGTCAGGAGAGCAGAGTAATCCATTGGGGGCCCCTAGGGGACACCAAGAATGTTGGGCTCCTGGGACATATCATTTTTTCTTTTTTGTTTAACCAAGATGCTGAATGTGAGTGCAAAAGAGTAAATAGTGTATCCATGTTGATTTTTGTGTGAACCTTACCTTAAAAGATAAGACTAGTGTTATTCTATTTTATTTCTATTTTCAAAATAATTTCCTAGAACAACTGGGAACTGCAGGTTGTTTATTTTTTAGCAAACGTTACTCAAACAGGAGTAAACAGTGCATTTGTTGAGGACTATTTTCTACTGTGGATTAATACAAATTTGGTGCTCTAGTGAGTATTTCCAGTAGCAAAACGGTATATGTGCAATTGACTCAAAATAAACTACAGTACCCATGAGCATTATAATGAAGGAACATGTCCCTCGGCTCAACAGTGTTGATGCGTATTTAATAGTTTTTGGACAACAATGGCGCTCAGAGGAATAAGATATCAGGATTTGGATACACAGACAATACTGGGGGGCTGTTAATAATAATTTAAAAAAATAGAATATTGTCAGTTTTGTCCTTTAAAAGTGACATTTTTGTAAATTGAGATTATTTTGTTAAATGCTTTTTTGAAGGTTTAAGGTAAAGTTTGGGTGCAAACCACAACTTGTCATTTTTACACTTCAGTTTTACACTTCAGTTTATCTATATTTATATTTATTTATATTTATGAGGGGTTCTGGTAGGCACATTTTTTTACTTTGGAAAGAGCCAGGCTATCCGTTTTTCCCTGTTTCCAGTCTTGTATCGATCTTCGCATCTAACTCTCAGCAAAAAAGCAAATAAGCGTATTTCCCAAATTGTTAAACTATTCTTTTAAGTGGCAACATTTTTGTAAGTTGGGGCTGTTTTGTTCCATCCTCATTTTATATTGTTAAATTTACAAATAAAATAAAAAATAGTCATATGTTTAGTTTATGGTAAGGGAATTATACTCCAAAGAAGGACTTCATAAGGATATAAGTGCAAGGATATGTGTGTGTTTGCTAACAGGGGCCCTGTGTATCTGCAGCAGTGCTTAATCCACCATTTGAAATGGGAACCTGGCTTCCATTCGGTTTCCCCTACAGGCTCCGAGCAGAGCTACCCGACTCCCAGACTCTCAGCTACTCCGACTCCAGTGGAACGCATCTTGAAGCGATTTGGGGCTCAAACCCTTTGCTGCTCCCTCTCTTTTTTCCCCCACCTCTTTGGCTCCCCAGACTCCCCACCCCCACCCCACCCGAATACCTCCTCCCGTTCTCGGCTGAAGGAAGCTTTAAGGGCTTAGGGGAAAGCGCTGGAGCGGCAGTCCCAGCTCGACCCAGGGGTTGTGGAGCCCCGTGGTAAAATCAACAGTTAGCCCACTGCAAGAGCATGGAGTCCGAGCAGTCAGGGACGGAGGGATGAAAGTAGGACAGACAGGGTCTAGGGATAGCTGACGGCTGCCTCAATTGCAAACAGACACACATAAGTGCAATCACATGCACACACACTCATGCCCGCACACAAACATGCTGAAAGAGAAAGCCTCCAGGTCATCAAAAATCCTATTCACTCCCGTCAGGATATTGAAGTGTGTCATGCCAATATTTCAGTGCTGATAGCTTTGCCAGAATGTGTGTGTGCCTGAATATGTGTGAGTGTGAGAGTGCGTGGCTGTGCGTGGGTGTGTGCTTGAGCACGTCCGCACGCGCACCTCGCCACTTCTCTCCCACTTTATTTTCTAAAGAGTGGCTTTTTCAAAAGTCGCCCGGGTATTTTCAAGGGGCCTGTCTAATTCATGCAGGTGAAGTGTTTTAAAGTTCCATTCCCCGTTTACCTGCAGGGCCTGAAGAACACACAACAGAGGTGTTGAAATAGAACCCCCTCCCCTCCCCTCCCTTCTTCTCCCCCACTTTTATCACAACTTCTATCCTTTTGTCCTTCACTTTCCTCCCATCCCTCCACACCTGCCTCCCCTCGCTGCACTCCTTCTCCTCTTTTTCATCTTATCCCTCCTTCTCTTCCCTGCTCCTTCTCTCCCCACCTCCCTCCTGCTCTCTCTTTACCTCATCCATCCTCTCCCTCTCTCTCTCTCTCTCTCTCTCTCTCTCCCTCCCTCCCTCTCCCTCTCTCTCCCCCTCTGCCTCTCATAGTGTTTGAAGCAGAGTGTTTGTCTCTAGGGCTGGATGATTGACAGCTGAGAGAGAGCCAGGCAGCTCTCTGGTGACAGATAAGGACTTTGGCTCTATTACTCACTGGGTCCCACAGACACACACACACACACACACACACACACACACACACACACACACACACACACACACAAACACACGCATATAAACTCTCACCCATCCTCCCACGTGCACACGGATTCACTTACTCACTCACACAGAGAAACACTCACACACACACACACACTCTGGGTCCCATGCTGCTCCCACAGTTCGGCAGGGAGCAGACAAACCTATTTGCATTAGGAAGCAGCATGTAAAATAAATAAAGAATCGGATGAATCGAGGAATAAATAGACAGGAGGCACGGCTGGGGATGAGTATAACTGATTTGAAGGGTGTGTGTGTGTGTGTGTGCATGCTCTCTTTTTCAACCTCTGGGCTCCCGAGTGGGGAGAGCGGCAGTGCAGCAAAAGAAACACCCTGCACACCCTGTTGAGCACACACAAACACAAACACAAACACACAGCCAAATATACATGAAAAGATTCTACAAAGCCCAAATCATTATGGTAATGAAAAATGAAAGGGTCTAAAAATACTGTTTTATTCCTCCCTTTGTTTCGGGGGAACTCCAGAGAGACCACTGGCTGACAATAAGAGAGAGAAAGAGTGAGACGGAGAAAGAGAAAGAAAGAGAAATAGTTTTCCTCCTTATCTGCTTTTCCATGAACATCTCCCTCTACAGCCACCCAAATCTCTGGACTGCAACACTCTCCTTTCTTCAAAGAGAGAAATTGGATTGAGTGCAACTGGTTCAAATTGGGTGCATGTTTATGTTCTTGGCAAAAAAAAAAAAAAAACCTCAGTGACTTGCTGATTGACAGCTGAAAGTGAGAGGAAGATGGCGAGAAAGAAGAGGCAGCAGGCGCAGAAACAGGTGCGACATCAGATACGGAGAGGAAAAACAGAACAAGAACAGGAAAAGAGAGCAAACGTGGAATTAGAGAAAAACACAGAGAATTCAGTACTTACGTAAGTTTGTGCAAGATTGAGAAATAGGATGAACATTTTTATGGGGGGGATAAGGGGAAAACGGGGAGGAGAGAGGAAGGAACAGAAGGAGAGATAGATGAAACACTGAGATGGCATGCTGAGTTACAGGTGTTTGTGTGTCAGGGAGTGATCGGGGAGAAAATGAAGGGAGTGATGGAAAAAAAGATGAGTGAGGAATAATTAAGCCGACCCCTGGCAGAGGAGTGTGGCAGGTGAAAGGACGAATGCGGGGGAAAGCGAGGGGGAACGATGGATGGACAGCGGGGGAGATGAAGAAGCGAAGGGTTTGAAGGCAAGGGCGCGGTGACATAGCAGGGGAAAGGGGGGAAAAAAGAAAAGAAAAGGCTAAGGCATGACTAAAGAGGTGGCAGGCTCGGTGTGAGAGAAGGAAGGGAAGAAAGGAGAGGAGGGCAGCCTGCAGTACAGAGGTTTAAAAGTGAGAGGAGAGAAAGAGGAGGAGGAGGAGGTGACAGAAACAGACGCAGAGCATGAAAATGGCCTTTGTCATACCTTCTCAAACACAGAGCTGGAAGACAAAGGGAGCGTGAGCGCGAGCTGCTTTTTCCAGCATCTCTTAGATGACAATAGCTATTTGTCTCCTCATCAGAGAGAGGGGAGAGGAGAGAGAAGAAAGTACACTGCACAGTGTTCCTCATGTCTCTTCCTCTTCACTCGCTTCTCATCTCCGTCCTCCTCAATCTCGCCTTTTTTTCCCAACCCCTCCCCCCCCATCTCTCTCTCTCTCTCTCTCTCTCTCTTTCAGTGCCACAGATACACAAACACCCTTGAACATAGTTTCTCTCCCTCTGCATGCCGTGGCTCTAAATAGCTCTAACTCTCTGTTAATGGGTGCTGGGGGTGGGGGGGGAGTTGCACCCCATCCTCCTTTATTTGAGGTTAGAGGTTAAGGGTCACATTTGAGTGCTGATGGTGCATCCTGCCAGACAAAGCAGATTAACACACACACACACACACACACAGGGCAAGCAGTGGTATGTCACCCCTCTAACCCCCACCCCCCCCCGGCTTGTTCCCAATCCTCAGTCTCATTGGGTGAGATAGTATCATAAGTTGCAGGTTGCACCAATGAGAGGTCAAGGCCTCGATTGTGCGTACGGTCAGCGGTCAAACCACCTCTTGCCACGGGCGGTGATGTCACTGCCGAGTTAGTATTCATAGCGAACAAATTGTAGATAAACACCGCGGGCGTCATTTGGTGTATGTGGCTTCAGTTTCGGTTCGCTCTCGTATGTTCTTCCTCATCTCGCACTGTCATGTTGTGCCATTTAGTGCATACTTCTATCCAAATACATATTTATCTTATTATCCGTACTTAATGTAGCACAGCTGGAAACCCAGCCTTGTGCTGGTGCTGTGCTCCACTCACTGATCTATAAGATCAACTCAATTCAGTCTCTCCCTAAACTCAATCAGAATCAGAAGAATGTTATCAGGGCAGCGTTTAACTCTAAATTAATTTCATTTAGTCATATAGTCTGACCTCGCTCTGGCAGGGAATTTAAGATAAGATTAAAAAAGTGCTTAATATGCAAACTCAGTTTATGCCATTAGCTTAATCAATGTAATATTTTATATTTCCAGAGTGGGAAATTATCCTGTGGCCTCACCAACCTGGATAAGATAGTTTCTCTAACCATAAGGACTAAATGTTGCTTCACAGAAATGTTATATTATCTTAGTAGGGCTGCAACTATGGATTATTTCATTGTTGATGAACATTTAGTCTATAAAATGTTTTTAAAAAAATGCCCATTTCTCAGTACCCAATGGATGTCTTCAGATTGCTTATTTCGACCAACCCCAAAACCCAAACATAATACATTTAGAGTGACATGAGAAGCTGAAATCAGCAAATGTTCACCATTTTTCGTTGATGATTAATTAATCATGGATTCACTCCTCCAAATTGTTGCATATATTTTCTGTTAATTCAATAAACTGAACCCTTTTTTAATTCAAAACATCAATCCTTCTTTTGACAAAATGATCTCACCACAAGGTCCATTTAGTAGCTGTTCAGGAGCTTTTGATCATATCACATTATCTTTATCAGCATATTGAATTTACCCACGGAATTTAAATTTCCATTTCAAACAGGCTTAAAAATGTAACTTTTTTATTTTATGTTATCGGGGAAAAAAAACTTCCACTGCCAAAACATATCCATTTTATTAAGTTATTTCTGTCTAACCTGGCTCCTTAAACCTTATTGTTTTAAAAAACTGAACACATCTGCCAGTGCAGTAAGAATTTTTCAACCCATTTTCAGTAGCAATCAACTTCTTGAAGGATTTTATGGAAATAAGTGCGTATCTTGAAAAAAGAAAGGTTGCTGCACCAGAATCAAGAAAAATGAAATGAATGAAAAGAAAAAGCAAAACAAGCTGATTTTTATTGAAATAATCTCGCTGCACTGACAGGGTTTTTTCACTTGTTAAGGACTTGCTTACAGACAAAACTGACGTGACAAAGAGATTTTTTATAGTGTAAAAGTGAAAATCCAGCCCTAGAAAGAATGTAGAACAACAACAGATCAATTTGGTTGTCCTTCACTCCACTGTTGATCTGTATGTGAGGTCTTCCTTCTGATCTGGCATCAGTGGGCAGCCCTGCCAGTGTGTTTAGAAGTGTTAAATGCCCCCCTGACCTGCTGCAGTCTGTTATTAGGCCTACTGACTGCCAGGCCTGCTAACTCATACTGGCATCAACACCCACGCCTGGCAACACACACACACACACACACACACACACACACACACAGGTCAGATACACAAACTCACATGTGCAATCACTTACAGGCAAACATGTTGCACAGAGACACACACACACACCACAGGCACTCAGCAGAGGGTGAATAGCCAGTGATCCTCCTCCTCCTTCCGCCTTATCAGTGAGTCGCGTTCCGCCTTAGCCATGCATACTGTACAGTCATTAATCACGATTCTCATTAATTATCTATGCACCCGGCTGGTTAATTAACACATCAGCTCAAGCAGAACTAATGCTGCATGCTAGTTCACCTCCCACTCACACCCAACACTCCGACCCCCCCCCCCCCCACACACACACACACACACACCCTACAAACCAGCTCCAACCCTGCTTCTCCCAAACTTCCTCTCCTGTCAGCTGCGAGGAGGACACAGACTTGTGAGAAAAAGCTTTAATGTGACAATACAGTTGGAGGAGGGCATAAAGTTGAAACACAAAGCTGCAGATTAAAGGAACACTCTGCTATATATTACCAGTCTGTGGTGTTTAATGTCTTGTATAATTTACGTCTTCGGTGAACCCATATTTGCTCTTCTTGTCATGTCAACACAAGTTTGCTCCAGTCCATTTCCCGGAATGTATTTAGACAGTCCCTAATGAATGGCCATAAAATTGTATTTGTAGCTATCTGCAGGTCAACACAGTAGTGCTAACATTACAAAAGTACAGTATAGGCTGAATGAAAAACCCAAAAATCCACCAGAAACCGTCTTTCCCATTTTATAGCTGACTTAATAACCTGTGCTGCTATAATATAGAATGCATAAAGGCCCGCAATCACCAGCATTTTAATAAAGTGAAATCCACTCGTAAGGGGGAAGTTAAACCATGTGTGTCTTTCGAGAGTTCAACTGTGGGTGACACACAAGTTTCCACTGTTGACCTTTATAAAGCTGTTTTCATAGTGCTGAGCTGCCGGAGAGTCCAAACAGAGAAATCTATCATTTTAGCTGTGTTGCATCATCCACTTTTAAATATCTTTGCACTGCTGGTGTACAAACTGCTTCACAAAAGAGGCATGTTTTTTTCAGAAAGTTATGAGACAGGAGAGGTTTCTGTGTGTGTGTGTGTGTATATATATATATATATATGCAAAAATGTTTTTATTAGCCTTCTTATCAATTTTATCTCTTTGTTTTGTTGTCTTTTTAATCTATTTCATCTAGTTTTTAGTCTAGCTTTTATTTAACTCCATTTTTTATTATTGTTTGTATTATTATAGCTTTCAAATCCATTTTATTACATTTTCATCATTTTTATTTTCTCACATGTATTGGTCTCAAATTCTTACATTGTTTTTTGTTGTTGTTTTTACAGTCTATTGTTCTGTCTTATTACCTTATCACCTGTGAAGCTGAACTAACCTGTATGAAAGGTGCAAGACAAATAAAGTTTGATTGATTGATCGATATTATTATTGTCCCTGCTAGCTTGAAGCACTATTGTGACTGACTAGCATTAGCATGTTCATGGCTGGCACAATGTTATTAGGCCCACTTAAGTTTTGTTTGTTGCTTCCAGCTGTTTGTAGGATTATTTCCTCTGAGTTCAGTAAACACCTGTAACCATCATACAGCAGAAGGATCCATATTAGCATCTATGTACATTTTCACACGTGGCACAGAGGTATCTTCATTAATTGACAGGTCAGGATCTAACGGCAAATAACATTCTGTACTTTTCTACACAGATAAGCAGTCACACACAGGCTCCAGGTTTATAGGCCACAGTCAAATCAGAGCGGTCGTCCTCAGGTTGAGTCCTGAGCTCCATCAGAGCTGTTGGGACATTTTTGTTTTACTGTAAGTAAAAGTCTGATCCGTTACTCCGGAAAGTCAAAAATCATTTTTCTGCTATATCAAGTTTATTATTTTTCAGTTTTGCTGCTCAAATCCAGAGTCTCACAGTATTTGCAGGATTGTAGGATTTAAAGGGTTTAAAAAATCTCAAATTCAACCAATTAAAAAAAATTGTCTTAACAACACAGACAGCATATTTGGGGTGATGATTATTTATTATTTGGGGATGTATTATGTTGTAGGACTTCCTCATGCCTCAAGGAGATGAACTTTTGGAACTGAATTTGTGATGCTCACAGCATTTAATAAAAGCATTTAAAAATGCAACACGTCTCTTCAGAATCAGTGCCTAATACAATGGAGCTGAATAGATAATCCACAGTCTTTCCCACAGAGATTTTCCCTCCATTGTATTGGAAGAAATATCTTAGATTTTGCTGGATGAACGACTATTAATTGATTTTCAAAAGTGTTGTCGAGCAATGTTCACCATCTATTTTGGATTTCAGCACTAATTCACATGCCTCCCATGTGTATCAGGATCTTTGCAGTGCACATAAGGTCTTGTCTTTACAGATATCACACTTACATTAAAGAGAAATTTATGCCTATTCAACTTTCTTCAACAATGTGTAGTTTCTGGTATTACCAATGATAGATGCAAAAATGTAACACTAAATTTCTCGTTGGAGATCCCTTCCTAAAGGAGTCCAAATAAGGAAGATGCGAGGAAGAGGGACGGACAGTAAATAACATCCCAGTGTGTAGAAAATGCGGTAATTGAACTAGATGAATTGGAAACCTCTCCGGCCTTTACACTCTGTGGGAAGGCTTTAACCAGCCGACACCAATCACCAGAAGGGCCTGGTTTTAATTTGGTCATTTCTTCCTGGTTAGAGCACACAGGGAGCAGGCAGAGATAACAAGCAGCGAGATGGATTCAAACCGACTCCATTCAGAGTACAGCTGAGGTGCCACATCCTGCTGGGATATCTGGCCACTCCATGTGGTTTATATGCTGGTTCTGCTTCCGTAGTATTTACTCCCTTTAATCTCCCATAAGGCCTTGGGCTAGAGTGAGCTATGTGCCTGGGGGTAAAACGGAGGGTAATTCACACTCAGACATGGAATTATAATGTTTCCATGCATGAAGCCTCTGAATAATTTACAGCTTTCGATGGCTTAACATTACTCATCCTGCAAACACACACACACACACACACACACACACACACACACACACACACACACACAGAGAGGCCTGGAACCGCCCAGGTTGTGGTGCAGATTTAGTCATCGCCCTCGCCTCACCAATCTCTCACTGGTGCATCACTAAATACAGCCCCCCTTATCTCATTCTTTCTGACAGCCATGTGCAGCATGTAATTATGTCCCCCCTGAAACCAGGGCAGTAATCTCACACACTTGTCTGGCCATTATTATGGAGGCTCTGGCTTCTCTCTGCCCACACCATGCCTTCCCCTCAACCTCTCTCATCCCAGCACTTGTTCTTTCAGCTGAGCTCTGATTTCTCCATCTCTACTTCTTCATATCTCTCTCTCGCTCTCTCTTTCTTTCTCTCCATGGGCCAAGAGCCTGAATGAGAGAAAGAACAAGAGAGAGAGAGAAAGAGAGAGAAAGAGGCACTCTGACATTAACGAGATTGCTCGTTAAGAAAGGGGGGTGGGGTGGGGGGGTGGAAAATGGAGTGGCTGTAATTGGGAGGTTTTTGAAAAGGAGAGAAAGAAAAGACAGAATTAGGTTTCCACCCAGGACCTGTCTGAAAGTGTGTGTGTGTGAAGCAGATACAGAGGGGACTAAATATAAGGTGAGAGAATGACTTGCTGGATTTCTCAAGAGGTGCTAAAGGTCAGACACACCTATCAATCAGGTTCATACAAAAGGGCTCGGGTCTAGCTCTCCCCCTCCAGCCCTCCTCCCACCAGCTCCCTCCGGAGACAAAGAAACACTTTACAGTAACAGGCTTCTGGAGACTATTTCCTCCCAGTGCCTGTAGCTGCTGCACTGTCAGCAGGCCCATTACAGAAATGCATTTCATTGGCATTTCACTTCTTGCTGGGCAGGGAGACTGCTGCACCAGACACATCCTGCCGAGACAGCTCGGTTTTTTATAGCAACATGAAGAAGTGTCGACTTTTCCCTGCATGTGGATAAAAATATTTACTCTTTCTCCAACATATTAAGCCTCAAGGAGTGATGTACAGTGCTTTTTTGTGGGTTTATGTTTTCTTTTTGAAGGACTGAATGTCTCTTGAAACTTTTTCAGCTCATAATACCCACTAATAAATTTAGGGAAACTGATATCCTAGTGTCTGAACGAGCAAGACACCCCCAAATAAGCCTGTGTGTGGCTGACAGTGTGGGGCTTTGCATTTCTTAATGTGCAAATATGTGCCAATAAATGTGTGTATGTGTGTGTGTGTAAGTCGGTGTAATCCCTCGCTATGGGACGCCCTCCCTTCTTCCTGTGCCAGATGAGGAGATATTCTGCCAAACTCGACAAGCAAGTGGGCTGCCAACTGCGAGCATACACTTCTCTCAACCACACACCGAAATCACACACTGGCATGTGATGCATGCATATAGGACAAAAGAGCAGTGTGTGTGTGCAGAAACACACACACACACACACACACACACACACACAACAGACACACGCTTGGCTGGGTGTGGGCAGGTTTATTCTAGTCTATAGGTCTGGAAGAAATGCTGGATGGAGGATTAGGGAGAGAGCCCACGGAGAGGTAGATGGAGGAGCTATGGGAGAGATGCAAGGGTGGTGATGAAGATGGAGTTGAAGAAAAGAAGAGAGAGTTAAAGTAAATGAAAAATAGCGAGGAAAAGATAGATCAGAAATTAGATCAAGAGGCATGATGGTGGAGGAATAAAAGCAGGCCAAACTGGTGCTATGAAACAGTTAACTCCATGGTTTATACAGCAGGATGGATTATCTCTACCTTTCTGTCCGTCCCCCCCCTCCTGCTCCAATCTCTCCATTGTGTGCCACTATAGAGCTCTATGGAAGCAGCGGTGTAGGGGGGGGGATTGAAAGAAATTCCCTCTCTTTCTCCAGCTAAATTAATAATATGAAGCTCTCTATCCCTCTCAGTCTGCTTTATCCTTTTATTCGCCCCCCTTCTCCGCTTTATCTCAGAGTATTCCTTGATTCTATTATTCCCTTGGCTGTATGCTAGAGTTATAGGAGTATATGCTGGTGTGTGTGTGTGTGTGTGTGTGTGTGTGTGTGTGTGTGTGTGTGTGTGTGTGTGTGTGTATTCAAAGCAAGCTTGACAGGCTGCACACCAAACTGAGCATGAGAAGTTTTTTTGCTGGTGAGAGACTGCAGGGTATGAAAGAGAGAGAAAGAGTGAGAAAAATCGAGACACAGATGCAAGTGCGACAAAGGGAAAGCGGAGGGTGAGAGGGAGAGAAAGGGAGAGGACAGGGAGAAAGGGTAAGGGTGGGTAAGGAAAGAAGTGAGAGATAAAGCGACGTGCAAAGGCGGAGGTGTGAGATGAGACCAAACAGATCAGAGTCACAGTTTCTAATAAGAGGTATGACATGTTCTCATCTTCTACCTTCTTCTTCTTTTTATTAACCCTTAACCCTCTGTCCTCCTCTATTTTCTTCCTTTACTCCCCCACCCTTCTCTCCCTCTTTCTCTCTCCTTTCATCTCTCCTCTTGTTTTTGCTCTTCATCAGTGCTTGAACTGGGGTAAAAAATGCTGCCAGTACCAGCTGCCTGAATAGCATGCACATGCAGCGTTCGTGTGCACAATCTATGCGCAATTAATTTGAGGGAATAAATGACTAATTTAGAATACAAAACACTACTTTATGTGCTCAAATTACACATTAATGCTGGTGTTAATATTGACATTTCTTACCATATTTATAAAAAAAAAATAATAATAATAATCTGCATTTCATGGGTTGAAAATGGCTCAACACACCATCTACTGTTTTAAATCAGCCCTGAACCTGAGAGGCCAATGCTGAGTCAACCGGCTGGGACCTGTCTACGTCATGAGATTTATATCCGTCCAGCTTTAGTCTATGCCCCTGACCCACGCCTCCTACAGTTGTTGTTCCCTCACTCGTTGCATATAATTTGCTGGGAGAGAGGGTTCTAGTAGAATTTGAGGGTGGAGTTACACTTTAAAAGTTGTACGCCAGCGAACTAGTGGATTCAACCACCTCTCAACCACACATACGCAACAAGATATGGACATATTCAGCAGTATTTGGAGATCAGTTTTCAGTGTTCCAGGGACAAATAGTACAAGCAGAAGCAGCAACAGTGAGCTGTTGGGCCGCAGACAACAGGCAACATGGCAGTTTGTGTGAACCGGCACACTTAATCACATCAAGGTGAACTCTTTTTTTTCACCTCTTCGTGCTGCGCAGGGCAAAAACATACTGTGTTAGCATAGCTTAAATGGTCGAAGTTATTCAAGACTCAGCTCGGTGCAAGTTTCCCCACCCACATCAAAAAACGGCATTACAACAGCAACACTATGAGCACCTACGTTCATCCATTAGAAAGGGGTGGTACTGACTGATAAGTAATGATGCTCAAGCCAATACCCCATATCAGTGGGTACTGCTCCTCATTGTCCCCCCCCCTCCCTTCCTCACCCTTCTTTCTCATTACTCTCCCTCCCCTCTGTCCCTGCATCTCTGCCAGTGGATGTCTTTAATCAGAGCGTCAATCAGAGTGCGACGCGCGGTAAGAGAATGAAGCTTAATCCAATATAAGATACACAAGATAATACAGCTGTTAAAACCATCAGCCGTCTGCTGGATAACAACCCTGTCACCCACTTTAAGTCTCTCTCTCTTCCTTTTCTCCCCTCTCCCTCACTTTCACTCATCGTAATCTTGCTCTTGATGCTGAAATGAACGGTTGTTAAATCTCAGCATCTCTCCATCAGTTTTTTTAAATTGAAGTCTCTTTGCATCATAGTCTCCTTCAGGGTTATTAGCCTATTGTTAACAAGAAGTCTAAATCTAGCCATGAAAAACTTTTGGATAAACTGAAATGAGATTTAAAATTATGGTAGAAAAAAAAAAAGTAAATCAAATCTCAAAAACTTTTGCCCATGAAAAGAATAAATTCAATGATAAAGATACTTAATAATATATATATATTTTTTTTTAATTTATTTTGCCAAAATACAGAGATAATCCTTAATAAGTGATCCCAAAGAAAAGAAGTACACTCTTTTGGGAAGGTTTTTCCATACAGAAATACCCTTAAAATACTAAAACTTAAATTAAAAGAGGCTTTATCGAAAAAACAACTGACTTAAAAATGGGAACCCTTAATACCAATCTGAAAATAAACAGAACTTTAATTAAAAGTTGTAGTTAAACAGTATAGGCCTTGACCTTTCAATCAAAGGCAAATCTCAATTTCTCCCATGTAGCACTGGCTGCTGGATGTTGGATTAAAGCGGTGAGATTATTCATCGGATTGAGGCAGATTAACCAGTTAACGTGACCTACTGGCCAAACTGGTCAGCTTAGTGCATGCAAGACAGAGAGTGAAGTTAAAAACAAGGGACAGCGAGAGATAAAACAGGACCACAGGTGGGCGAACTGGTTAAAGGAGGTGAAGAGTGAAAGCCCGTTTGAGCACTGACAGACGTTTAAACTAAACAGACATGTAACAGACAGTTAGATGGAGAGATAGTCGATGAGGAAAAAAACGGGGAATTAATGGAGGGTGACTGCGGGAGGAGGGGCTTCTGTCACCACCTGCAGGAGCCAATGGAGGCGGTGGTGGGTCTAAAACAGCATGGTTAAGGACAGAGCGATAAGATAGGACTGGGAGCTATTCATCACATTTATAGGAGAGGTGACATTTAGCCAGACGACAGCTTGGTGCATAGTGTGTTTTGAGGGTGCACAGGCCACAAAAAGGACAGAAAGAAAAATGGTGTGAATCAATGCTTGCATGCAAAAGAGTAGTATCCAACTCTGCATTCAAATAGGCATCTTTTGGACATGTTTCTTTGTCATTATTTCCCTTGTGGAGTAGATTTGTCTCCATATAAAACAGGCAGAATACACACAACCACAATTGTGACGATCATTTGAATAAAAATGATGAGAATGAGCTGATTATTTGCACTTCTCTCCTTGTTGTAGCTCTTTTGTGTGTAGGTGCAGGGCTGTGAGTATGGGACACCTGTCACACAACACACACACACACACACAGATACACAAACACTCACAGACACCTGTCTCTTGTCTAGGTGAGACATAACGCACGGGTGGGACCAAGAGATAGAGAAAGAGCAAGAAAGGCTTTAGAGAGAGAGAAACGGGGCTTACGGAGGACAGAGGGAGGACGGATGGAAAGCTGAAGATAAACTAAGCTTCAGACAGCAAAGCAAAACTGTGTGCTGGGAGAACGAGATGCACTTTGTTGTGAGAGGACAGTGGACAAGGGGACTGACAGGCAGGTTTGAAGGCGGAAAAAACAGGGCCGGGATGCAAGAGATGGCCTGGGAGAAAGAGTGGAGAAAAATGAATGGAGAGAAAAAGAGAGGGGGAAAAGGCAATAGGAGAAGAAAAAGAGAGAGGGGCAAGGGAGAGGAGGGAGGGTCCGTGGGTTCATAATCCCCTTACAGACAGCTTTGTTGAGTGATTGACAGCCCAGCGCGCCACGTTAGAGCCCGAGCAGGCGAGCACACGGGGGCCGCCATGACTGGAGGGATTATCTCTCTCCCCTGGCTTACAACCCCCTCCCCCCACACCCCATCTCATCACCCCCCACCCCCCTCGATAGGGTCAAGTGGTACAGGCCAGTTTTAGTTGTTTTCACGCTCTCTTTTCATGCTCGCCCAGAAACCTTTGCTTTTGTCTCACATGATTGTGCTGTTTTGCAAATAATGCTTAATGTGGTGATGGAGGGGCATCATGGGGGGTGGTAAGCAGCAGGAGGGAGGGGGGGTGAACACAAACCCACGCAGGGCATGTACACAAGCGCACGCACCCACGCATGACGCATGGCTGACATCCACGCAAGCACACTTGCACACAAGCAGCCGTGCACACACACACACACACACACACACACACACACACACACACACACACACACACACACATAAAACTCACTCTATTCAGCATGCAAGGGCATCATGAGGGCACAGAAGCACTTAAACAAGGCCTTGAGTGAATTCTTTTGTTCTAGCTAAGTACCACCATAATAGAGTTAGCTCGCCCATCACAAGAGTGATTACATTTAAGAGGAAACATAAGGAGAAAGCAAAGGTTTTGATTAAAAGGAGATAACGCAAAAGAAATACAGTTAAATTAGAGCACTTACGGGCGATAGCGGCATTGTTTGGGCGCTCTGATGCAGCTATGTTAAGGCTTTGAGAAATCAGATAATGTGTATGATTAACCAAGTGCCAGAATACACACCTCTGAGACTGGACGTGTTGCAATGCTCAGCTGTGTACACACGTGCCACACACATTTAACGGCCACCCAGGACTAAGGCTCCAGATGGGCTAGGCCTAACTGGGACCAGTGGCTCTACTGAAACACAAAATGGGGAACCAAATCCAAACACCACAGCAGCTGTGTGTGTTAGCCAGCAACGACAGCTACTTTTCAAAACCCAAGACACCACAGCCAGAGAGTTATCAGTGCCACGTAACGGAAATAAGCATCACGCGCAAATATGCATGCACTCACATCCACACACAAGGTACAGCGACCCACAGTCGTGCCACCCATCCATCAACTGAAAACCAAAGGACACAAGAGAAAGACTGTTGAAAAAGGAAGGCTTTTGTCCCATCTCTCCCCCTTTTCCCCCCTCCGCGCACCAGCATTCTTCTGGCTTGATTTTCTTTGTGGGGAAGGAGGAAGAGAGGGAGGAAAGAAAGGAAGGATGAAAGAAAGAAAGGAAAGAAAGAAGGGGCGCTCCATCTGTTTTTTTCCCCCTCCTGTGGCTGGGGACCTGCAATACAGCTGCACTCCAAAAGGAGAGCAAGACTGATAAAGAATAAGAGAGGAAGAAAGAAAGAAAGATTTTTGGAAGGGAGGTTAGAAGACGGGATATCTAATGAGGGAATGGCTTCCTGATTTCCAGAGAATTTTGAGGGAGTGGTACATCTGCTCATGCATCTGTGTGTGTGTGTGCGCGCGCGTGCGCGTGTGTGTGCGCGTGCAGGCCAAGCTCTGGTTCACAGTCACTCCCAAATTACTTTGACACCGCAGTGATAGGCAATCATGATTATTCGTCCTGTCTTCACTACAGAGGAGCTATTTACTGCTTGACGGTGATGAGCGAATGAGGAGAAACAGAGACTACACATCAAAAACCACCCACAAAGAAGAAGAGAGACAAAAAAAAAAAAAAGGACCAGACTGGGAAGAAAAGAAGAGAAAATGATGAGAGCAAGTCAAAAAATGAGGGTATACATTTTACTGTCTGCCAACCAGCTGTAACATGATAGCATTCTTGGTTATGTAGAGAGGGAAATTTACACTGGTGGTGAGCCAGGCAGTGAGAGAGAAAGTGGAAGAAAAGACAGAAGAAATGAAGGGGGGGATTAGAGCGGAGAAGTGGACTGGTTTTACAGACGACGAGAGGGGTAAGAGTGCGTGTGGGAGAGTGCGAAGCCGGAGAGCCGGAGTGTGTGTGAGGGCTTTCAGTGGTGGTGGTGGTGGTGGGGCGCTCTTTTGTTCACGGGGAGCGGAGGGAGGAGGTGACGTGAAGGAGGGAGAGCGAGAGAGTCGAAAAGGAGGAGAGGAAGGGAAGGAGTGAGGGATATGCTACTGACGGCGAGAGGGATGGGGGGTGGAGTGTACCTCTGAAGAAACTCAACCCCTCCACTTGGACTTTTTCCAGCACTGAGAGCAATAACATTTTTCATCTGTGCATGCATGAGTATGTGTGTGTGGATATACAGGCTCTCCACTGTGTGTATGCATGCCTGGCCGTGCGTATGCCAGTGTATACGAAAGCTGGGGTGTGTTAGTGTGTTAACGCTGACTGCAAGGCATGAGGACAAAGAGAGAGAGAGAATAAAGGAGGGTAAAACCGCTAAAACCCAGCTCTGAGTCGTGTATTATAGCCAGTGCCGGGGTATCAGATGATGGCATGTGGACAGGGCAACAACAATTCACTTCACCACTCTTTCTATACAAGATGGATCTTGTTAGAGTTACTTGTCCTAGACAACAAAGCGCTGCACTCCATATGCTGCACAGAACGGACACTTGGAGGCAGTCAGCTAGTTCACTTCTGTACGTGGCCTTAAATCATCTCCTCAGGTTGAAATGCTTTTATCGGCAAAATGTCCGCCTTACAGGAAGTGGGAGGAACTGCCTTGTTTTAGTTTGACAACCATGGATTTTTGAGTTTATCCAATGCAGGTTTGAAAGAAGTTCATAGACCCTGAAGGCTGGATTTTTTACCGTCCAAAGAGAAGAATGTAACCCCTCCACTGGTGTCAAAGTGAGACTATGCCACTTTTAACAGAATATATAGCACGTACTTACTCTTATAAATGAAAAGTAAAATTCATTAGCAACAAAATGCACCATTGCTCATTTCAACACACACAGGTTTTGCAGCTACAGCTTTATTTAGCCTGATTAGCTTATGCAGCGGATTCTTACACTTTGGAGAGAGCCAGACTAGCATATTTCCCAAAATGTTTACCTGTTCCCTTTAAGAGAACAATAATCTGAGTGTAATGTTGAGACTGAAATTAATATATATTGCGAATGCTGTTGCTTTCACAGTCTCGTCAACATCCGTGAAACATAAAAGCAGGAAACCTTGAGACAAAAGTTTCCTGTGCTTAACCACCAAGTGAGAAGTTTTTAAATCGCAAAAGCAATTAATCGGAAACACTTGGCATGTGCTACCTTCCATCTCAGTATGTGATCTCTACAAATAGCTGAGCTGCCCCCGCATGAAGCCCAAACCTTTTAGAAGCAGAAATTAATCTTAATTTTGCATTTTTAATGTCAGTCCTACTTAAATAATATACAATGCAGAACCCGGGAAATGGAGCATGATTTTTCCCTGCACAGCTAGCCAAGGTCAGTTTCCCCATAGACTGTAAGAATGATGGGCTAATGCCAAAGCCAGATGGACTACGCTCACTGTACGGTCTTTTACCTCCTAATTAGAACTATGCATATGTGCGCACACACACACACACACACACACACACACACACACACACACACACACACACACACAAGCATCTGAGGAGTAGAAAGTGTGAAGCCTGGAAAAATAATCAAGGTGCTGGGAGTTAGTGATGGAGAATATTAGAAAAGATCTGAGGTAGAGAAGTAGGCCTGTGCTCATATGGGGTGTTTGTTTATTAGCGAGCCAAGTTTTAAGATGACTGGGTGTTACTGCAGCACGGCAGAGCAGGACAGGGTTCCCCCACCAAAGCTTCTTAGCTTAGCATGAGGATCATCTCTGACCCACTGTAAGTCAATGGGTAAAGATTATCTTAACACTAAGATGCTTTGGAGTAACAGGTCTCCACATCACAGGATCCACCCCCCCCCACACACAAAAAAAAAGCCATGTATTGTTTTGTACTTGAGCAGTGAATAGTTGCTGTGCCTTGTTACCAGGCTCCTTGCAGGCAGAGTGATTCATGTATGCTTACTTTTGCGGCTCTGTGTGTTTCTGCAAATCTCTGGATAACAGCTCCTTATGCCAAAAATGCGAAACGAGATATTTAAAGCAAAATGCCACCTGTAACCACTTCATCACTTACAAACCCAGTGACGGCTGGGTGCCTTGCATTTCTAGGTCCGGTTCATTGTTTGGCGGTGTATTTTTGTTATTCCTGACGTGACTTAGTGAGATTGTGCTCCACTTCAGAGTACAATGGGAGTGCAATAATAAAAGGAAAGCATCCCGGGCGAACGTCAGGTTTTGGAGTGTGTTTGGCAGAATCAAAGAGCGAGGACTCCTAGGCTCACCAACACTCGCACAGAATGAAATCCCACAAAGATGAGGCAGAGACACCATTTGACTGTAGCCTCAATAGACCAGAATGAAAGTTGACTTTTGAATAAGAAGCACGACTCTTACAGCGTATCAGAAAAACTTGGTGTATTATTATCCCTCTTTTCACCTACACACAGCACAACTGATGGCAACGCATTTCCTGATGAAATGCAGAAACTGAAAGTAGGCGAGGCTGGTTGAGAAAAAGTTGGGTTTACCAATAAATGTAAATTACAACACTTTCATCCTGGAGTGCAACGAACTCGAAATATTGATTATACAGTGGAACAGTAGAGCTTTCTTTTAAAGGAATTGATTTTGCTTTTGGCAAATTAGGTCTATCAACACATTGTTCTGCTACAAGGCATTTGGCATCACTTCTGCCTCTGTGATTCCTGCATACTGCGTGTGAAGTTTAAGCACAGTGTGTGTTTGCAGCATCTCATCTCATCACATGAAGTGTAGTAAACACGGAGAGGGTGAAACAGCTGCCCGTCTCTTAATCACGCCACGCAAAGTTGATTAAAGAAGCTCATTCTGCCCCAAAAGTCAATGAATTCTTTAAAAGCTTACCAGGTTTCATGCTGGACTTCACAGGGATAAATATTATGGGACGTGTCAGTAATGAGGAATGAGGGGGCCGGCTCGGTTGTGTGCGAGCAGGAAGCAGCTAGTCAAGCTGGTGACCTATAGATCATCAGTCACTCTCCCTGTCTGGGCTGTGTCACATCAGCCAGTACCACTGTCAAACCCGGCCGCGCTCCCAAACCATCCATCTCTCTCTTAACTCGCCTTCGCTCGCTGTCTTTCATGCTTTTTGTTTCCTCCTCTGACCCTGCCAGCTCTCTGTTCCCCTCCATCTCCCCCCCACATCTCACCCTGACAACACCCACTTCTTCTATTTCTGCCCTCTCGCTCATATCAGTCAGAGATGTTTGCCAAAACTTCAGCTGTGACAAGGCACAGCTGTTCCCCAGCAAACCCCGCTCATTTGTCTCTCTTGCGCAGACACACATTTCTCCAAAAAAGTGCCGAAACACTAATGATATTTCAAGACTTTTCAAGAATAGTGTCTGTATCTTAAAGAGGTACTGCAAACTTAAACATGTTTTTTGAGCTGTAAACTAAATGATATGACTGTACTGTGATAAAACACAACAATGCTGGTGTTAAAATTGACATTTCTTACCAAATTTATAATAATCTGCATTTCATGGGTTGAAAATGGCTCAACACACCATCTACTGTTTTAAATCAGCCCTGAACCTGAGAGGCCAATGCTGAGTCAACCGGTTGGGACCTGTCTACGTCATGCAATGTATATAAAAAAAGTCAGTGTCAGTCAGTCTCCCCCGTGTCCCCTGACCCACACCCTACGAATGCCACGAGGCCACGACTCCTACAGTTGTTGTTCCCTCACTTGTTGTATTTTTTTTATTTGCTGGGAGAGAGGGTTCCAGCAGAATCTGAGGGTGGAGTTACACTTACAATAATGCAGGATGCTGCACTGAAATCAAGAGCATTTCAACTTAATTGTAGAAAATACTTGAAAGAAGTTGATTTTTATTGGAAACAGGTTGGAATAATCTCATTGCATTGGTAGATTTTCTTCATGTGTTTTGAGAAAATAAGACTTTACGACTCAATTACAGACAAATAAAAAGACTATCAGCAGGAGACTTTCCGCAGTGCAAGTGCACATGGCACACATCAGAACGGCTTAGAGCTTGGAGATCTTAACACACAGTTTAGTATTCATGGCACAAATGCACACATGCCAGCACATCCTCTGTCACAAACCAGAATCCACACACACACGAAATGAGAACAGCGTCACCTCCCTGCCGCTGCTATCCCGTTTATCTGGAATGATGCTGGAGCCACAGTAGCTGCTGCAACACGAGCCCGACCCAGTGCTGTGGAGATGTGCAGAGCAGCAGCAGCAGAGCTGGGAGTCTCGTGATACTGAGCCTAAACAAAACTGAAGGGCAAGGAGGGAAGGATGGAGGGATGACAGAAGGGGAGGAAGAAGAAAGGGCTACAAGCTAAGAGACTGGAACCTAAGTAAAAAAGGATAGAGGGGTGATGAACAGTGTGACAGAGGTTGCCTCTACATTGCACACCCCTCTGGCCCATAAAGTCCACACACACACTTTGATACTGGCTTCTCATCCCACCAGTTCATTTCTCTGTGTCGCCCGGGGAAGGAGGACTGACCTGGCCCAGTCGTCCAAATGCTGCCAGGAGGATTGGATGATCCTGCTTAGGCAGGGTGTGCTGTGAAGCAAGCTAATGAGAGGCCAATGTGTGTGTGTGTGTGTGTGTTGGCTGGCTTTACTAAGGGGCTCTGGGTTCAGCCACCCAGGGCAATCTGCCCAGTGATGCTGGGACACATGTGACCCCTTCAGACCTACGGCCTGGATTACTGTTACCACTACTGCCATTGTGATTGTGTGTGCGTGTGTTTGTGTGCATGCGTATGTTTCCAGGGAAGAAAGTTGCTTGTTTCTGCATGTGTTCCAACATTCTGAACTAGCTCAGCCAGCCAACACGCTTTTAATCTCCTTCATCCTGATCATCAGCACTTTTAACAATTACCAAAATCCCAAAGTCACTTCCAAAGCCCCAGGGACTGGGAAGTAAATTAGTTCTTTAGCTCACCCCAGCATATTTACAACACCGCTTTATAGCTCTTATGATGTTGATGAATGCGCACTGCCCCTGCCAAATAAACTTATAATCGAGTGATAAAATAATGAATGAATTCAGAGTGGAACAACAGTCCGTGACGCCTGCCAATTTCCTCACCTCTCCTGTGTGTGTATGTATGTATGTATGTATGTATGTGTGTGTGTGCGCGCAGACATCTGCCGTCCTGTGTTTACCGTCTCATCGTAGCAGTCTAACGTTCACTTGCACATGCAACAAAAGGAGATACATTAGGACCACACACTCTCTTACACATGTGTCCGACATACGATGGGGAGAGGAGGTCGAGCCCCGTGAGGCTCATTTATGTGTGTGTGTGCATGCAGGCATCTGTTGGGAACGTGCGGCTGCAATAGATCTGTCTGTTCACGTCTGTATTTTCACAGTCCAACCGCATACCCGTGTGTCCATCTGCCTGCATGCAATGCCCAAAGACAGAAAGGAGAAAGAAAGAAAAAGATTCCAGGCTTTGGCCGGATTGGCTGCCTTCTCCTTCTCCTTCCCCTGGCCTTTCCATTCTGCCACATCAGCTGAAACCTCTTTTCACAGCTCCTGTTGCTCTCAGCTCGTAAACGTACACACACTCCTCTTTTTTCACCAAGGGAGAGGGAGGTAGGAAGAGAAGGAGTGTGAGGGAGAAGGGGAGAGCCGCTGCCTGCCTTGCTTTAACAGGCAGCTCGAGCAATGTGGTTCATATTGTTTCCTTCTCTTCTTCTTTCCACCACATGCCTTCTCTTGTTTTTACACTCCCTTGCTCCTAAAATAAAAATAAAATAACTACCCAGTGGATATTCTCTAATCATTTCGCCTAAGGATGCGTGTAGGCTTACCAGGCTCCTGCTTACTTATCCACACAGCCCAGAAAAGCCTCGGTGCATGCATGTATTATTCATGAAGGAGAAACCTACGGGTGGATTTTACGGGGGTGAAACCGGGTGTGGAGTTTCAAAACGATCAATAAAACGGGTGTCAGAATGCTGCTCCTTTGATATGACACCCCGTTTGACCTACTAACACTCATTCCACTCTCAGCTCAGTCCCAGAATGCCCTCGCCAAGAAGATTTCCAATGATTTTATTTTTTTTTGGGAGTCTGTTCTCTGTTTTTTTTTTTTTTTTTGTAGTTGAAACACTTAGCCTAGTTAGCTAGTCTTTTATCCGGCGCCAATTAGCCGCCGATTAATGAATTATTGAGAAACGGGAAGGGGGGATTAAATTTTAATGTGGATCTTAGGGGGGAATAGTTGTATTACAAGTCACCGTGAGCGCCGAGCAAGGAGACGCCCACGCTCAGCAGACGTTTACTCTAATCTACAGCCATTTACGCAAGTATGGAAAGCAAGGAAAAGAAAAAGAGAGAAAGTGTGAGCGGAGGGAGGGGTGCATGAGAGGTTTTGGCCTTAAGAACAGACACTGAAATCAAACTTGCAAAAGGGCCAAAATCTACAAAACTCCATATGCTGTGATCAGGGGAGTGACCAAAGCCAACATTCTCTCTACTTTAATTCATTTTCTTTCCCTGTGTGTGTCCACCAATGTGACCTACAGTCTTTGATCCTGTGTGTCTGTGTGTCTGTCTGTGTGTCTGTGTGTGTGTGGGGGGGTGTCACCTGCCACCCCAGCACCCACTCCACTTCAACCGCCCCCCAAACTCCTGAGCAGTAATGTAAGATTCGATCTTTCATTAGGGCGGCCGTGTAAGGCCGATAATAGGAGATGCTGAGATAAGGATAATGTATGTCTGAGGGGGGAAGCTCCTCCCAAGGTGATCGTTCTGGTTCAGTTCTCTCTTCCTCAAGCAGAACCCGTATTGGCACTTGAGACTTAACTAGTATTGATTTACTTAGGGTTAGGACTGTCTCTACCCCCACTCTGCTCTCTCTCTCTGCCGCTGCTTCTGTTTCTCATTCACCTCCTGGCACCTGTCTCTGCTTCTATTCCCCCCTGCACACCTCTGTCTCTTTTCTCTTTCTTTTCTTTTCTGCCGGGCCGTAGTAATTTCAACTGGCGGAGCAGTCAATAAAAGGGTGGATGCAGCACTCGATGGCCGTAAGCATTTTGATACTTTATTTTACTGTAACTCATGTCAGCCTGACCATCTTATTTATTCCAGGAATTAATCAGGTAGTAGAGTCTGCGGCATGTGTATCCGCCACTACACCCGGGGGTGCCTTCTTTTCCTCTTCACCTCTGTCACTCCAAACACATCTTTGAGTGCGTCAGTGGCTGCTGTAGCGCTATAATTAGTGGCTGGATGTGACACATGTTTCCAATTTGCTACGTCTGGTCACTGCACTGGGGGGGGGGACGAAGCGAGGTAGAGATAGAGACAGACGGAAGGTGACAGGAGGGGGGAAAAAAAAGGGAGGGAAGGACGGGGATGGTGGAGGAAGCCAAGGCAGAGGGAGGGCAGTGAAATAGAGGCAGAAAAATATAAGAAAGAGGGTGAAAGGTGTGAGGAAGAGAAGGGGAGGAGAGGGTGAGGAAGAGAAGGAGCCGGAGATTGCTCACAGAGGCGGAACAGAAAGATGGGAGGAGAGGTGGAGGGAAGCTGCAGGTGGACGGTCTAAAACTTCAAAGCAGTACATCCAGCAGAGGTCTAGAGGTTAACACGGTGACAGTCCATTTGCTACACAGACAAGATGTGAACCATACATGCACTCCTGCACCTGATTGATACAGACTACTGCTTCTGCTTACTTTTCGCCTCATTTCAGAAGTACAAACCAGATGTGTGTGGGCTATTTGGACAAGCATGGGCTCTTAACATATTTCAGCCCAGGGCCAAAACCTATTTTGCCCTGAGGCAACTGAAACTAAAGTAGGCTACTGCTCTTGTCATGTAGAGACCAAGGAGAAACAAGTACATGGAAGTGTAGAAAAAAAGGGCCAAGAAAATAAACTGGAGGAATGACTAAGCTGATTAACTATGAATAGTAAGCTTCATGAATAAGCTTCATAGTATACAATAGGCTTTGTATTTTGAATATATGAGTGAGCAAATCTGTGCAAATGAATATGTCTACCGTCAAAGCCACCACCCCTCTAATTGCCAGTCAGGCCCATTCACTAAGCCCCGACACCCACCTAACACTAAACTCCATTAGGAGACAATGGCGTGGAATCACCTGTAAGGCCTCAAAAGCCCGGACTGTTAGCTTCTCACTGAAAATTACCCTCCCGTGTCCAACTCTACTCCCTGTTGGATGAATCCACCCACTGCTGACAAAAAGCCCTCATTAAGGGCTTCATGCCTGGCTCCACAGCGGGGGCCCACGCACAGTCACATCTGTGGAGAGGGGAGAAACCAGGTAGGCCATAGCCTACAGCACATGGACACATTAAAAAACCTGTTAGTCTCTGAAAAAGCCCCTGGCATGGGTGTGAGGTAGATGTCAAGGTTTGGTAGGCTGCCTAAAGCAAGCCTATATTTGCTTTTGGAGTTTTTTGTTTTGTAAAGTGAGCAAGGTAGGCAAAGTTACAAGAAATGGGAGCTACTCAGGACCAGTGTTCCCTTCAAGCTGATAGTTGGTGGCCTACATATACTATTTAGTAAGCAGAAATATATAATTGTTCCAGTTTGTCCCCAGAAATGCAGTCAGGATTTGCAGAACTGAAGCCTGGCGTCACCTCCATACAAGCCGCCTTGTTATTCTCCAGACCCCCACCACCGGGCGTCTATTCAGACACTGGGAAATTGGCAGAGGTGTGAGAAAAGTGTTGTCGGTCGACAAGAGGTGTTTAAAATGACATTTCCTCAGCTAATGCCCGACACCTTCTCCAGAGGAAAGAAAAAAATGCAAAATGAGCGTGGCCGAGTGGGCAGACGGGGTATTCGAGAGGCCTGCGGGTCGGGATCGGGGCCTAGACTTTAATCAAGGTCATCCAGCAACAATAATTAGAGCACCACACTCGTCTTTATAATTTTACACACCGCTTCTATCATGTCGAGTTTACGGGGACTTGACCAATAAGAACTACAGCTGAATTATCCACAATAATCAACGTGAGTGAGACAAATTCGGAACAGCTGTGAAACAGAGCAGCCCGTTTCAGCTCAAAGTGTAGGCTATACATTGATTAAATTACACTTTTTATATTGAACCCCTGACAGACAAACAATGATGGAATGGAGTTATTTTGGTGCAACCTTATTATTAAGGTTTGTCCAAATAAAAACCTTAATAATAAATAATTAATACTACTCTTACAGGGACTGTGTCTGCGGTAAGCCTGTGGGCCACTCTTTATGGAACTTCATGGTGTTTTGCATGTCATGTTGCATTAGTACCTGGCACTTAGAAGTGCACTAAGAGTTACTTTCATTACGTTCATTAAATGTTGCCTAAATCCCCTCTTCTCAGCAGAATCTGCATGTAACAAGCATGCAATTAAACTCATTATTCGCTGAGGGTTTTTTTTGTCTCTAGCGTGGGCTGGAAACTTCAACAAGTTCAAACCTGCAATTAAGCAACCAGTAACATTTTAAGGTCTGCAAGTGTCTCACTGCTCCTACCTTTCGTTCAGGGAATTCCAGTAGATGGGCTCCATATTGCTGGCCGTCGTCCCCAGTAAATCCAGTAAGAATACCAGCAGGATCCCCAATCCATTCCCACTTCCTCGACACGCCATTTCAACCCTGACACCCAGCCTATGTAGCCCCATTTAAAAGAAATGGGCAATATTCTTCTGTGTTTTCAATGCTGTCGCAAGGAGACTCAAAACAATGGATGTGCGACTACAGCCGATCAGGCTATAGGTAGAGGCAGTCAAAGTGTGAAATGAAAGCCTGCTTTATACAACCTCATGGATCCACAATCCGTCAAATTGTACTGGCTGAAACCAAAAGCCAGACTCTGAAACGTGCAGGAGAAACTTGTTCAATCCGTGCGTCTGGATCTCCAAAAACGACGGTTTTTCTGCGCGTCCACGGCCGTACTATTTCAGTGCCAATCCCATGACTTTCCCATTAATTTGTCATTAGTCCTCAATTTCCAAAGCAGTGCTCCTCAGCTCAAATATAACTCCACTGAATCGAATTTGGTAAAATGTATCGCCACCCAAGAGCTATTTCTGCTGCCTTTCGGTGCGCTCTAATTGTCTTTTTCCGAACAATGTTCCCTTGTTCTCTGTGCCGACTCTGTGTGATTTCTCTCCCATTACCTTGTTTTCACGCAAGATCTACCTTCCAACATATCAGCCTGAAGTGAAAAGAAATCTTGTCAGTCTGTCAGAAGGAAACAGTCGAGGTCAGGCCAAAACTGTGAAGATAAAGCGTTTAAAATGGAAAATATGTCACTCGTGTCCACAGCTCCATCCCCATAAAGACATGTTGATGCTCGGTGGGTTTAGTCAATGTGCATTACAATCCTTATTCTCCTCTTTGTAAAATACACAGGTTGTAAATCCGCAAATCCTTCAGCAGCGGATTCGTTGAAAATTAAAAAACAAACCAGGATCCAAATCGATGAGAAGTCCAAGAATCAATTCAAGCTACAACACAAGAAAACTGAGAGAAACAAACCAAAGAGCTAGAAAAACATCCCCGCTCTAATACTGTCGCACAAAGGCCAACGTGAAACTTGTGAAATGATTAAAAAAAATAAATAAAGATGCGAGTTGTGAGCATCAGTCCCTGTTGGAAATTGACGCCTATCTGATGCAGCGCATCATTTGGAGAGCGGGACGCGTCGCTGCTCGGCCACAGGAAAGCGCTTCATTCGTTATCTCATCCGTCTCTCTGTCTCAAAATCCCACTGGTTTGACTTGCCCTAATGCTCGCAGCACATTGACAGACCGACTGGCTTGTTTGAGAGAAGGAGGAGGGAAAAAGGGGACGTGGAAGCATGGGAAAAAAAATCCCCATCCTCAGACTGGCAGGCAGGGCGCACTGACGGAGCGCAATTCTTCCAGGCTTTTTCGGGGGGGGCGGTATCGAGTCCCTTTCAGCGCCTCCTCTCTCCTCCTCCTCTCTGAGTTTCAGGGGCCCCCCGACTCGGACCTCTGGACTCCCTGGCGCTCTATTCAGCCTCCTTTTCAAACGCTGAAGAACCCCCCCCACCACTACCTCTCTAGACGCTCACCAACGTGCGCCCTCGTCTGCTCAACGCCTCAACGATGGAAGAGCAAGAGCGCCCTCCATGCATTTAGTGGGCATCACACGTGGCGCTGGAGGACTGTATTGAAAACAATCCAGCTGGAATTTTAGAAGGATATTACGCAAACGCCACAGCCAAGCTATAAGTCCCTATAGGGGTATTTAAGGTTTATTGGACATGAAATATGCCTCAAGGTGCAGTATGAGCTCATTATAGATGTATTAAAGGAATATTATGACAATATTTTAAAATATAATGTAGAATTACAAGTCACATTATGAGTAACTTGCATCTCTTTGGAAACTATTGCTAACCATATAAGAAAAAATACTTTAAAAGAATGCTGTCACGCATGATCATTGGACTGGATTCACCTCATAAGTCTGCAGCCCAGTCTAAACAAAAAGAATCCCCTGTCTGCGTGGGAGGATGTGGCCCTCGGTCTCTCCGTCTGTGCGTCCTCCAGTTGACAGAGCAGGGAAAGAGTCCCAGCATCCAGCACCAACGCTTCAAAGTGGGTCGTTCAGCTTGATGAGGTACAGGAGGAGCCGGGTGACAGGCCCCGCTAAGGGCCACACACCACCAGTGTTTACACTGAGGTCCCGGTCGCCAAGAACACTGACACTGATTCACTTATATACTATTACACACACACAGAAACATGTATGGGATGGGGAACAGAGGACTGTCAAAACTGTGACTGGACTGCCCCCATGTGGTAGATACAGTGCATGAACCTGACTACACTGTATGTGAGAGTGATGGTGTAGCCTGCCAGACCACTATCAACCCCCCTCCCCCCAAACAAATTAACTATTATATCCTACAATGTTAGAGTTTTACCTACTCTCTATCCATCCTACACTTTCTGTGATCTTTCCAGAGCTGCACCCGAGAAACAACAAGTGTGTTAAACTGCTTTCACGCACTAGTCTGATGTAAATCAAACCAACAACTGAGACACAAACTTATATGTCCTTAAAGGAGCACTCCACCAATTTTACACATGAAGTTCAGTTTACTCGTGAAGTACTACTCAGCCTGTAAAAACAGTTGTATAATGTCTTTTGTGGCTCTGGAGGGAACTTTCCAAATAAAAATTTTTAAAATGGATGATGTCATGGTGATGTCATCAGGGGTGTCTTGGCTTTGAGCTTGAGACTTTAAACTTTTAACAGTGAGCCTGCTTTACAAATTGGAGGCATGGGATTTGAAAGAAGTGAGCAATTAGGAGGCTGTTGAATTGCATTATGGGAAATCTGGAGTTTGACCAATGCTAGAGACTAAAGGTCAGGGTATGTCGGCCTCTGTTGCTCCGATTTTGACCATTCTTTAATTAATCTGTACTTGTGAGTCCCCTAAATTTGCGGAAGTGCAATGCTAAATCGCTAAAAATGATGAGGTGACACAAAACATTATTTTTCTGCCATTTTAAAGAGGTAAAACATTTTCTCAGACTTTGTAATTTCGCTGTCCGAATGTGAATAGTGCCCACGTGACATTTGACACTAGGAAATTCATCCTGTGCAAAAACCTAGGACTGAGCCCTGCCTGCAGTGTTTCAGTATGGAACTCCATGAGTTCCCCAAAGTGTTGCTGCAGTACAACACGCTTCCAGAAACACACAGAGAGAGAGAGAAACAAAGAGACTTTTAATATGTTTCATTGAGAGTATTTCACTTAAAACCAGAGGGAGGAAAAACTTGATGCACCATGAACACCTCCTGCTGTTCCTGCATAGCCAGTGAGAGAAAGGAAATGAAAGTGAGACAGAGATAAAGGAGAGCATAAGGAGGGAGGAACAAACATGATAGAAAAGTCAGGTGTACAAGAGCAGCAGACCTGAAGCTGGCAAGGCTTTAGTGTCTTGCTCAAAGGCAGAGCAGATGAGTGACCTTCCAGGGGCTCAAACCGGGGTCTGCAGGCTGGAGGATGATCTGCAAGTTAAGACAAAAGTGCAGACATTTCCTCTGCAATGCAAAATTACAGCATGCTTTCAACAAGAATTGTAATTGCAGGTTATGAGATCCAAACAAGAAACAAATACAGTGGGGAGATTTTATAGAGCTGGTCAGAGAGAAAGACAGCAAAAGAGAGCAGGGAAGGAGCCGTTTCTGTTGCACTGACCTCCCGAAACCTTGGCAGGGCAGATGACAGAGCTAAATGTAGTGGAGGAAGACAGACTGGTTTAGAGACAACAGTAGTTCAGAGGTGGAGCTGGCATGAAAAACAAACCTTCTGTTCCGTCTGGGAATCTATCTGTGTGGGAAAACTGGCTGGTTTGTGGCTCTCGCTCGCTCGCATTTGTGTGTGTGTGTGTGTGTGTGTGTGTGTGTGTGTGTGTGTGTGTGTGTGTGTGTGTGTATCGAAGATGACTCCATTTTTAAAACTGCAGAACTATAAGATACCACCTACATCAGATCTGTCATAGTGCTGTATAACCGAATGTACTTTCCGGAGTGAAATGGGAGCGGAAGGAAGGAGTTTGAAGATGTTTCTGTACACTTAACATGCATTCATAGCTGGTACGTCTGGATTTATTACTGCTGTTTTATTCACGCTGACCTCATTTACTGCACCGACCTTCAACTCTTCTTCATAACCGCATCCTCTCCCTGGTGACTCTGGCTACAGCTGCCAGACCACACACACACACACACACACACACACGCATTTACACAAAATCAAGCATGGGCATCAGTTTCAACAGAAGCAATTACAGTCCGAGCGTGGTTAACATTATGCATGTAGTGTTAAGGGTTAAGATTAAGGATAGACACATGAACATACACAGACGCACCAGCAAGACACCCATGGTGGCGGCAATACAAAGACCTCAGGCAGGAAAACATGCACCCTGATGGGAATGAAATTCACACAGAGGGTGGTACAGAAATGTGTGTGTGTGTGTGCCTGTGGATTTGGGTCGGTGCCTGAGCATGGCACCCTCGCCCGCCTTGCAGTTGATAGATCTCATCTGCACGTCTTTATCCTTCCCTCCTCCTTCTCACACACACACACACACACACACACACACACCAACACACACACTGCTGCAGCAAAACACTCCTCCGCTGCCAACACACACACACACACACACACACAGGTATCTTTCTGTGACAGGGAGAGACGGGCGGTGGGGTTTAATGAGGAGAGGTGAGGGGGTTGTGCAACATGTGATGTGCAGATCACACATATGATCGTACAGAGTGACTCGATGATTCTGCAGCAGTAAACAATTTGTACCCGACAGCTGATCTCCCTCACACACCTACCGGCATTTGCATACTAGACTGTGTGTGTGTTTGTGCTTCTTTAGCCATACATGCATACGATTTTTCATCGACTACATTCACTCTCTAACCTCTGATGCCAGCCTGTCTCCTAATTTACCTGAATCTAGTTCTAATTCTAACCTTAACCTAATATCTTAACCTGACAACAACCTTAACCTTGCAGGTGCAATTTAACCCGTTCAGAACCCAATTATGTTCCAAACACGAAACAAATATTGTAATGGTGTTTTTTTTTTTTTTTCACTAAATGCACTTGTAATCACAAAAGATTAAAATACTTTACTATGTGTTATTTTTTCCTGTCCATTCCAATGGACAGAGAATCTGAACGCGAGAAACCACCTAATAGTAATCAAGAGATCTTTTTTTCAACAAAGACAAACAAAAGTTTATTCATTTTTCATGAATGGTTAACTCTTATGAATGAATAAAGTGATGCTTTAAAACACATTGCATATGTATTTTGTATTATTTTAACAAAATTATTGATAAAAAAACAAGGGGTTGATTCAGTTCATTGGCATCAGTCTCCTGACTTGAACATCCTGTTTACATAATCAATAGGATGCATTATTAGCTGACTGTATCATTGGAAAATCAAATCAGAACAGTCGGAATAAATCAAAGCAGTATTTCGCGATTCGTTTCTCTATTTCCCTCCCGGTGACATTCAGATCCCCCGACCATTCCAATGGACGGATTTTTTTTGAAAAAATCCTGAGTAAAAGCTATAAATCTTTCATATGATATTTTGACATGTATAAGTAATATAACATCTCATCTCTTAAACACAAATGACTTTACTGTACTTTAACAATATGATTAACAGATTAAAATGTGCCTTACGCCTCCACCTTGCCTCGCGGTCGTCCATGCTTGCTGAAAAAGGGGGTATGGCTCTACTTCAGTCCACTTTAGATGATGTGGAACACTGTGATTGGCTTATAGACATCCAATCAAATAAATTTGTGCATCTGGGTGGAGTCAGATGACAGTAATCATAGATCTAGACATGCTAAATAAGTCCAAAAGATGTACATTGCAATGGTCGGCGGATCTGAACGGGTGTATGTGGTGTGTTTGCAGGAAAGAAAAATTTACTCAAAGACAAGACTACTAAATCTGCTTGATTTGTGAGTGTGCTGTTGAACACTATAATGCCACAATGCAAGGCACAGAAATTTCAAAGCTGCTCACAGCTGGAGGAAATTAAACGAACTGTGGATTGGGGCTTAACACCACAGAATATTTGGCAACCAATGTTGCTTTCTCTTTGTGAATTTTAAGTGAAAGCGGAATTCCAAAATCACAGTACTTTTTTTCTTGTATCTTTAGCGGGTAGAAAAATGAAGGAGTCCATTGACACCTGATGCCAGAGAGCATCCTCCAACAGAGACAGGGGTTACGATCTTCTCCCCATAGAAACAGTGTGCAATTAAGTCTCGCCCACGCTCACTCTGCGTGAAGGTGCCTCCTTGTCACTTTGGTCTGCTAGCAAACAACAGAATCATGCCTAAAAGCTGCTGTGTGGTGGGATGCACTATCAGCAGGGTAAAGAACCCAGAACTAAGTTTTTATAAGCTGCCGAACCCAAAAACTGAGCTTTTAAGAAGACAGAAGTGGATACAGACGTGAGGCGTCAGCAAGAAGAATGGGAACACTGTGGGATCCTGACACTCAGTGTGTCTACGTGTGCAGCATTTTGTCACTGGTCAGTGTATCCTGTTATCTAAATTCCATAGTCCTGTCACGTGATAAACTAAACCATCCCTTTGACAACTGAGCGACTCCATCTACTGGGGAAGGATGCCGCGCACACAATGCGGCTATCAGTTCCATCCAAAGAGTGATTTTCTCCTCTAAACCTCTCAGTTTGTTTCATCTCAGCAATTGTCAGAGGCCTGAAGAGATAAAAAAAAAACTATCCAATGTTTCACAAGAAAGCAAATATTAGTCATTAATTAAAGTCAGAAAAAAATAATCTAAATTGAATTAGCAGAACATAATTTTTCTTCTGTTCTCTCTGTCATCACACGACCCCTCAGATTTATCTTGCGACCCTTCCAGGGGTCCTAACCACTGCTGCATACTATGATAAGTAGCATGGAATGGGGACACAGCACTGATTTTCAGACATTAACAGTAATTACAGACAACTGTATTCACCTTGTGTCCCAGGTATTAAAAGACCAGTACTAAAATCACAGGCTTGACTACAAACCTTAATCCCCAAGTCCTAACCCTAAAGTAGCCCCGCATGAGGTGCAGGCCAACCACAGTGTGTCTACTTGGGGGGGATTTTCCTCATCTTCCCATCTTCAAGGGGCTTCATCTTCCTTTCATATCCTCTGCGTGTCTTCGTCTCCCCTCTGCCTCCCTTTTCATTTGATCAACGGGGAGCCTCCTTGCTCCTCCTAATCTCCTCCTCCATCTGTCTCCTCTGGTCCTAGCAGAGTTCCTCTGACCTGGCCCTCTGCTCCACCTGCTCCCCCTGACAACACTCTGCCTCCAGCCTTCTCAACCGCTGACTCCTCCATAAACCTCCCCTCTAGCCACTGTGGAGAGGGGGAATGAGGAAGGGAGGGTGTTTATGGAAAGGTGTAAAGAATGGACAGACGCTGGGACGAGAGTTGTCCATGCAGCCTGAGGGCAGGTAGAAGGATGAATTTAGGGCCTACTGCTCTACCTTTCCCCAGAGTACAATTACGCAAGCAATTACTCTCCCTGGGCATCACACACCCCGCTAAACCTCCTAGATCACATCCAATCTGTCAGGGCCGGCTGGGATACTGGATGCTTAACGCACTTCAATAGGCTCACCCTCAATGATAAGTAGCTACAGGGATCGCCAGAGGGAATGTGCGGAGCGCAGGATGAGATGAGAAGAGGATGAGGTGAAGCATAGAAGGACGGTGGAGGTACACATGCGAGAACATATCTTGAGTTGATATTCTATATGTATTAGGGCTTATATATTCGTGAGAGAAATATCAATGCTGAGCTACTCGTCCCTACCTGTCAGCAACAGAATATGATGATATGACACATCTTTTCTCTGTATTAATCCTCCCAGCTATTTCAGATGGATGTCCGTGTGTGCCTCCACATCTGGAGTGAATAGAAGAGGATCAGACTCCGCAGCGAAATGAAACCTCTGGTGCTGTGCTTTTCCCTGGCTTCAGAGCATGTGCAGGAATACAGGTGCCAATTATTTTCACATCTAATGTAAACCAGAGAACAAGGACTCGTCAATCATCGCCGCTGCCTTTTGGATTCATAGGAACGTGGCTATTTTGGCGGCTGATGAAACGGGTTGGTTGGGACTTATAAAAATATCCCAGCCGATTCAGGCTTTGTAAGGAAAACCTCAAGTCATCTGAACTTCAGACTGGGCTGTCTATAATGAGCAGAAAATGTGGTGATGTGAAAATGACATTCTACTACTGACTGAACAATAACGGGTTTTGCATGCATCATACAATGTCAAGAAGACATTTTGGATTTAGCTCCTATCCTAACCAGTGTTAACAGAAGAAGTCATTGATCATCTGCAGGTAGGAAATGCATGTAGCCTGACAATCGAGAAATGCAAAAGACAACAAAAATGATGTTCCCTTTGACAATGCTAACATGCCAATAAGCAAGTATAACAGTTACCAAGCTCACCATCTTAGTTTAGCATATTAGCAATTGCTAATCTCAACTGTTGGGTAGTTTGATCTACAAAAGTGCATCACATTTTTAAGGTAATCGTGATTTTATGTGAAATCGAAATCTGCAAAGTGTAACTATAGCAGTCAAGAAAATGCAGTGCAGTAAAAACTTTCCTCTGAAATGGAAATCATCAAGTGTAGTACAAATACCTCAACACTGTGCTTAAGTGCAGTACTTGAGTAGATATACTTTGTTACTTTTCACCATTGTTGGGGACTAATAGTCAGGAAGCTGAATTCATTTTGACTATTTTTCCACTCTGTCTCTGCCTAGTCCCCTAACTTTATGAAAGTGCAATGCTAAATTGCTGGAGCCATCTTTTGTCCCACTGCAGCCCAAATTTGATCAGGTTACGCTCTGTCTGCCTGTTTTACACTTAAAGCAGGATATTTAGGTGACATGCACGTTTCCTGAAAGCCTGAGCTGTAAAGTGAGAGGTGTACCAAATAATGTGGCAGCTGTGTATATACAGCACATAACCTATTAAGTCTGAAGAAAACTGGATCTAACAACTCTACTCCGCTGGTGTGTCAGAGCCGGGTCAGAGTGAAGCCCTGTGCTAAGCGCCTGTCAAACACATCCAAAGTCTCTCGGAGATAAAGGCCCCGTCCCTTTGACATTTAGAGAAATGCCATGTATGACAACCTCTGAAAGCTACAGCAAATCGGCTCCCTCTGCATCATGTTCTAAAAAGCCTTTTCCTTTCAAAGGCAGCATGAGAGTGACAAACCAGGGAGCAGTCTAGACATTTTAGCATCTCAAACTTCAGAGGCGTGTGCGCCTCTTTTCCTACATGCTAATTCAGCCGGGGTCACGCAGCTGAGTGTTTGCTTGAGTGCTTCACTGTGGGATTAGGAGATTCCACAGGCAGACAGCCATTTGAATAATTGTTTTCAAATGTCTTTCTTAATATCAAGATCCCATTACTTACTATTCCGCACACTCTCCGGTGATGAGCGCTGGGACTGCTAAGTTTGTGCGTGTGTGCGCGCCTGTCTAATGGAAGGCACTTATGCAAGGCCATGGAGACTCACTCAGGATGCGACATAAATGGAAGCACAGAACACAGAAACACAGAACACTTGATGTGGATTGGCTCATTAACTGCACAAGTGGAAAGACTACACTTCAGTCACCTTGGGATGAAGATAATGGCCCCGCTGTCATCTGTGTGACAGCGCTAAGGTTTGGCGGACATGGCTTTCCAAAGGCAGCACAGACGACATTTTCTATACAAACCACATTTAGACAAGACGGCAATTGTTCAATGTAATTTCATTGTTGGCAGAGTGGATTAGCTTCTGACGAATCATTAGACAACACAAAAAACCACTACATTTAAAATTGAAATGTTTTAGCTAAGGGGTTAATGTTTTGACAATCAAAATACAAGCTTAATTTAACATTTAGGAACAGCTGTACGCTTCCGAGGTATACAGCAATTACTTAAGCAAGGTTGGCCTCGTGTGGCTTTGCCCGATACGGTTTGTCACAAGTTTGTCACAAGATTCGACCAACTTTGCAGCTAAAAAAGGCAAAGAATAAAATGTTGAAATAGTGGACTAAAGATTATGACAATAGAGGAAAGTCTGAATGTGCAAGGAATTTGACTGCAACAAAAATTTGTAACCAAAAATACCGTATCATCATAATACAGCTGGGCAGCACTGACTTGATGAATGCCCAAATTTTTAATCAGAGGACACTATCTCTCCTGTACAATGGACACCTTTTCCACACTTTGTTATAGGCTTAATTTAAAGTGAATACATTTTTGTAATAGATCTCAAAATTATGTTTTCACCCAATTATAAAAGCATAAAAGGTTTTCAGTGAACTATTCAAGCTGTATTGATTGTTTTTTTGGCCACTTTGGGGCAGCGGAACAAGCTGTAAACACAACATTGACATGACCTTATAAAACACATCCAGTAGATACAGAGCAACATTAGCATTCATGTGGAGACATGTTGGTGTACTTGACAAATTTAAGTCCAACATTTACTCTCCTTTCAGCTTCGTTTTGCAGGAAAATATGTCTAATAATGTCTTTTTAGCTGCTAAATGCTCCACTATATGTTCACCAGCTAATCGCTAACTTTGTCTGTCGTTTCGTGTTGGGCAGGTGGTGTACAATGGGTTTAGCAGTTTGTTTGCTGAAAACAGCAGTCTGCTGCTTGATGGGAGTGAAGTAAGTAAAGTTGTAGGCCATAAAAGCAAAGCAATGAGTTAAAAGAGGCTAAAACGCTCTGTGGAGCTGCAGGAACTGCAGAGCTGAGTGAATATTCTCTGTAGTCGACCCCTTTTCACATTACACATAGTAATTTTATCCTTTGTTAATATAAAGAATTTGATTACAGCAGCTTTAAAAATGTTTTGTATGTATTCAGACCCCTTGCTGAATCAAGTGAGTGGACATGATTCTTGCAATCACTGGCAACTTCTGTTGACTGGATGTGACGTAGAAAAGCTTACATCTGTCTGCTAAAGGTCTCACAGTTCATACTACATGACAGAATGTAAACATCAAACCCAAAGAACTGTCCATAGATTGACTTGATTCATTGTGCCAATGTCTTTGTGTCACAACCACTTTCTGATGTGGTGTTTCTGAACAGCAGCCACCCAGAGGTGAGAAGGACCTACATCTCACTCGTCATCACCATCCACACACTTCACTCTCTGGCAGGGCTGAGATTAAGAAAAAAGTCCAGACCAGCAGACAAACAAGTAGCAATCACTACACCACTGGCTTATCTATTACACTTGTTTGCCATTTTTTCTTTCTCTGCCCCCAATTTTCCTTCGTCTTTATACTTTTATACTTTCCTCTCCCAAAGCGGAGATGGTTGCTAAGCAACCTGCAAAACACAACAGTGCAGCTCTCCAACTTGGCTCTCTGCTCTGTGTGCCCCTGCAGTTTCAGACAATCAAATCCACGAGTGTGCGCATTCATACAGAATGCGTGTGGGAAAGGTGAAAGCTATAAACGGTTTCCATCTCATAAGCTTTAAAGAGCTGCCTCTCTTGACTCGAGTGTAGCATCATCTTGCATTCATCTGGGATTTATTACAGGGCAGCCAACCTTAGACTGCCTTAAACACAAAGGACACAAATGAATAAGACTGTGAATCTGTCAAGAGATATACTTTTAATTCACTCCAGCTTGAATAAAATCACCAGAAAGCCACCTGTCGTAGACACAGCCATCTATCTAGAGACTTCTGTGACATCAAGGCCTACAAGATTCCTAATGCTTCCTGGTAGAGCAAATTTGTGTAGTATTGTGTGATAGTAGCTACACAACTGTAGCTATTATTACTTGGCAACAAATTTGAGTTCCAAGAAGTGAAACCTGGATCAGCGCAGGCTTCAAAACTGATAGATTCCTCAGTGTCTACAGATACATGGCTCAGGTTAAAGCATGCTGTGCTCCTTCTGATCAACCTGCAAAGAAACCCTACAGCAAAGCACACCCCACTGATGGCAACATAAGGATTGAGCAAATCACTCCAGTACATTAATTCAATTATACAAATACAATGTTTTGTTGTGCTGCCACATCACCACTCACACAGGTACAAATGTAATCTGAGCACAATCTGTAGAAAAAATAATCAAGACATCACTTGTTTTCCAGGTGCACTCGGTGACTTTCACAGATTGTTATGAGGTTACAGTAATCGAGCTAGCTGCTTACAGAGTATACATTCGGAAAATTAGAATGATCATCATGGCTTTACAAAAATATACATTTGTGGGCATGCACAGAGCGACACAACACTTGGTGCGTCCAATAGTTTAAAAAAGAAGGTAACCGGAGATCCCATCAGTTTACAAAAGCAAAGCTCAAGAACAAATGGCACTTACTGTAACTCTAGCAGTTAGGAATCTCCGGGGCAGCATTACAGCCACACACACGTAAACAAATACTCCCACAGACACAACTCAGATCAGAGGAGCGATCAGTAAACAGACACTGGACCGCTTCACACCAGTCAAGGCTTTCAATTTGACCAAATTCACCCAATTCAGGAAGTAAAATAAAAAAAAAAAAAAAGTAATCTCAACTGGATTAAAATAAACAAATGTTCTCTCACTAATTAAATAACAAAATTGAGAAATATCGGGCCCCAATTCACTTCTTATGCAACCCACAGGATGTAACCAGAGTAAGGTTTTAAAGAAAACCTCCTTGCTTTTAGCATTGACCACAGTCTGGACAAATAGCTCCAATTCTTATTGACCAAACTGGCATTTCAACAATGAAGTCTTTAAAACACAGAACCCTGAAAATCTGTTCTGTACCAACCTAATCTCAGACTCATCGACTGTTGTCGAACGACAACTTAGCCTCTGGGGGCAACGGCCAATGTTTCTGGGCTTCTGGTGTAGCCAGCGGACATCCGGATAACAGATATCCGGGCCAAGACTTCCTATTCTGTGCACCGGTCATTGTTTACAGTGCGATTAGCAACCTCGGAACCCATCGGCCATCATCTGACAACGATTTGAATGCAGATAAATGATTAAAAATCTTATCTCTAGGGTTCCGAGATAGCTAAAAAACTAAATCGTCAGCTGATGGGTTACGAGATTGCATTTCCACCGATGCGTTCAGCCTCTTTTGCTCTCCACGCAGTCGGTTTCCCATGCAACCAAAGCCCGCTCAACCGTGATTGGTCAATACTACTCGGAGTACAAATGGAGACCAGAACACTTCTGGTTCTGCATTCATATGCAGATATTGGTTTATAGAGATTAATACCAACCTGATGTACAATGTTTCATAATCCTTTAATTTTTAGTGAGAGTACTATGTTTGTAAAAGCTGTAAACTTGCAGGTGATATGTTAAAACTCAATTTCGGACATTTATTTGGACTGTAAATGTACTAATGTTTAAGGTGACCGGATGTTTAAAAATGATCCAGAATGCTTTTCCTCGGGACTTCATGTTGCTGATGGCAAAGAGAATCTGACTGACCCATAATTAGCTTTATCCACACCAAGCATTCCCAAAATAAATATCACATGACAGGTGCTTCAGGCCTCCGCCACTGCTGTACTCTGCTCTTGATTCCCCTCTGTGGCATGGCCGAGCGGTCCGGCCCACCACAGAGTCAGGGCGTTGTCTTGTCGGATCTCCTGCGGTGACATCACAGCTTCACCTCCCTCGCCATCAGAGGCCGAGTCACCCTCGCTGTCGCCGGGCCACGGGAACTGACGCTGCCCGCTGGATGTTGCCAACAATGGCATGAAGGGATGAATACTGTAGAAGGGAAGGATGGAGGAACAGAGGGGGGCAGGAAGAAAATGGAGAAGGGGAGGAAATGAAAATGACGGAGTAACAGTGGTGAAATGCAATGTGTGTTTTGTAGGGATTCAAGAGAACTGATATTTCTGGTATTTTGCAGCGTTGCACATGTAAACACTAAGAGGAAATAACTGACGCATTTAACAGACATAAAACACATGAGTTAATTCATTCAGAGTCTATACATATTTGTAGCACATTCACTTCACAATAGAAGTGATCCGCCAGTGCCTGCGTTGGTGTTTTAACTTGTTGGGATGTCATTTCTACGATTTGCACTGCACGTTAACGTAAAGACGTCATCAACTTGTGACACGAGCTTAGAACACAAGGACACGAAAGACAGAAGCCTTAGCTTTCAGCTCCAAAAAGAATGAATTTCTCTAGCTATTATCATTTTTATTTTAGATCAATTTAAACAGGATTATGCAAACAACGACCTCCTGTGGCCAGTTCTCCATGGCAATCAATCATGACAAAAACATACTTGGTGATGGCAGTCAGACACAGTTTTGGGAATGGGTCAACTTCAATCTGATATTTTATCTGTCCTATCATTACTGAACCTGAAACAGTAATTCATATCTGATCATCGTACCTGATACCGTTGGTGCAGTCCCAATGGGTCTGGAACCTGAGCTGAGGTTGCAGTAGCTCCTCGTTACCATCAGGAGGAGCTGCCTGGGTGTCCCATACTGACACCGCTCCCTCTGTGTCACCGCTCAGCAGGTACCTGCCTGACCTATACAGACAACAAAACAGGTACACATCAGCATTTACACAGCCATGTGAAAGTTCAACAACTTCTTCAGCCTAAGTAAACTGACAGGATGCAGATAAACTGGATGAATGGCAGTATGCTTAGATATATTATGCGTTCTTTAGGGTAGTATCGTCACTTTATCACAGTTCAAGCTCACACATATCACAGAGTAGAGTTGTAGTTAGTGAAGTAAACTTACAGGTCCAGGTCAAAGTAGATGCGCTGGTTAGTGGCCACGTTTCTCTTGAGTGAAAACACAACCTTGCCCGGCTCTCTTAGGTCCCAGCACAGGATTTCTGGATCCTAAACACACATATACACACACATTATTCACAAGAGCTTTTTGTCCAGGGCTACAGAGCCGACTACATGTAGGTATCAGGTCATTTTTGTTTTGATCAAAAAAAGTTCAAATAAAAGATTTCGATAGCTTGTTGTAATCTTAAAAAAATGACATGGAGACTTTTTGGATAAATTAATACATTTCTTTTTTACCTCGTGTAAACATATAAAATACACATCATTCACCTGTATTGTTACAGCTTTATAAATACCACCCCTACCAAAAAACTACAACATAAAACTAAATATTGAATAAACCAAAGGTTAATATTTGTACAAAATAAAAACTTAAGTCAAACTAACAATCACTATCAATAAAAAGCCTATATCTGTGTGTCTCTAGTTTTCATTGTGGGTTATTTCCAATAGCACCTTAAATTTACATTCAGATCTTCTGTTTGTATTGCTTATGATGAGTTGATACTGATTTCACATAGACCTGCACAGTAAATCTGCACTCTTGACCTTGTTACTCAACTGTAGATGAATCGGCTGTGACTTGCATGCTACAGTGTAACTTTGTAGACCCTGGAATGCTTAACTAGTTCATATTTAATCTGAACAGGGTGACATAAGGTAACAGGAATGAATGGAGGCCATTGAATCACACAGACGCTGATGGTCATGGAGTCTCTACATTGCAAGTTGTCCATAGAACATTGTGGACAATTTGTGTGATGTCAAACTAGACTCCAGACAGTGAGCGTTTGTTTCCCTGCCATTCACACTACACTTATGTACTTATAGGATTTTAACTAGCCTTACTGTTAATTACTGGCTAACAATTAGCAAAAAATGCTTATCAGTTAACTGAAAATCTGTCAAATGCTTATGAAAACTATCTAGAACTGGAGAAAAATAAAAACCAATATAAAAATCCAAAAATCTAATGGGTGCAAAGTCAAGTTCCTGTGATGGCAAACCTCTGCAGCACCCTTATGAAACAGTGAATCCTTTAGGCTTTCACTTTGGGGGGGGATGCCATAATGCCTGATCAGATTCATTACATGCTGACCCATACCATCAAGACAGGACCTTAGCATATAAAGCCCTTATCCAAAAAGCTCAATGTTCCAATGCAACAGAGCAAAGTCATTTATTACACACAAAGCCTACCGATGGGGTGTGCGTGCGATTATTCAAACGAAGCATCATTATTACCCTCAGGTCTCTTCTCTGCATGCAGCGTTATGCAAGAGTGCGTGTGTGTGTGTGCGCGCGCATGTGTTCACCTTGCGCCCGCCGGTGTACAGGTAGTTGCCGTCAGGGGAGAAGAGCAGATGGGTGAGGCCTCCGTGGTGGCGGGTCGGCAGCAGAGCCAGCAGGGTGCCGTCTTGGCAGGAGTAGAGGCCAGCGCAGCGGGAGTAAGAGCCACAGGCGTAAACAGACTGGCAGGGGCTGAAGCCAAAGCAGGAGATGATGCCACTTTGGCCCTGCTTCTTCACTGCAGTGAAGACAAGAGAGTGGCATTTGGCAGGGCGTTTGGCCTTTTAAAGTTTACAAGACACAACTCCCAATCACTTCTACTCAAAGTTGAATCTTTGGCAAACTCCTACATCCCTGATTACATCTCTAAGAAGAAAATATTTCTCAACAATGCACGCATAACTCACATTTGGATCATCTGTTTCTTTTTACAGTTTACTCCTTTCCCAATCACCAGTTTCTCACTCTTTAAAAAAGGCTTTTAGCACGTCGTTTGGCACAGTCCTGACATGCATCACACAACCTGTTTTTGAGATTAACCATACATTTCTGCATAATTTGCAGTTATTCAGTATCAAGCAGAGCTGATGGAGCCAGACAGACAAGAAACCATAGACAGCAAAGATCTACCAGAGCAAGACTTTGAGTTGCCAGCACAGCAGAGTTGAAAATCCTTATTTCAGGCATTTATATCAGGTTTGTTTGTTGCCACCAGAGAAGTAACCTCACATCCTGCACACCTTGCCATTGTTTGCGATAAATCATTTTTTAAATCATGAAGGATATGAAAACCCAACACTTCAGTTGAAAATAAAACCTATTTGTTGACACTTTCAAGGATCATTTTGGTGGTTTAGAAAACTTCAGCTCGTTAACTACAAGACAGACGCTGGTTCAGTTATTTTCAGTACTACAAAAACTTGCCAGAGAACTGAAACTTGTTTGAAGAGGAGCCAGAGATTAGGAATTCATCACAGTAAACATTTAGTTCCCTTTATTTTTTTGGCAGTAGTACATAACAAAAAGTCTCCTTGTTGGTTTGTTCAAGGACACTTCAGCCTGTGAGATGTGACATCCAGCTGTCAAAAAGCAACGTTTTGTATACATGAAAACAACTAACTTCACATTATCCTTTTCACAACGTTCCTGTTGACTTATTGTTTGTCGTGTGGGTTTGATTTTATAAGAACATAACTTGTGAAAGCAATTCTTTTTTCTCAGAGTTTGGTGCGCCCTTGAACAACAGGGAGAGTTTTCAAAACAGTCCCTGCTCTCAAATAGGAGTACACATTTACATAACTCATTACAATCAATATTATATATTTCCACTACTGTCAAGAGAACTTTGATGTAAAAAACCACAATTATCATGTCTTTAAGATCACACTCTTGCACTGTAAAGTATACATGAGTTGTAGTTCAAAACCTACTAGTATGATGCTTTAAGCTGAAAGTATGTGAGAGTGGTTGATAACGGACCTATGGTGGGCCGCTCCTCACAGTCTCTGCCAGGACGCTCGGTGTAGAAGACCCTGACAGTTTTGTCGAAGCCGCAGTAGAGCTGCGTTCCATCCGGCGAGAAGCAGAGGGAGTGGGCTGCCGTCAGCTCATCCAGGTGGTTGTAGGGTCGGAAACTGGCTCGCACCTCACCGTAAAATGCATCCCACACGTGGACTGGGTTGTCGCGGCTACTGCTCGCTAGACTGCGAAAGGGAAGTGAGAGGCCAGACGAAAAGAATGGCAAAGAGGGGAAGAGAGTGAGATACTAAGACATGTGGGAAAAGGACTGAGAGACAACAGGGAGTAGAGAGTGAATGATGCAAATTATGAAACAAGAGTGAATACTTTTTTTTTTTTTTTTTACAGCTAGCAATTAAGAAATAAGAACATATTTGTGTGCAGTGAGTAAACAGTGTGACAATCAGTATTTGTCTATAAAAGTCAAACTAAGTAAATAGTGGAATAAAATTGTTGTACTTGCTTCTCAGAGGATACAAAAGGGATTCTAATGAAATGAAAAGGCTGCTGAGATTCTTTTAACAATATACATTATGTATGACCAAAAAAAAACTTTGATACATTTTCTTGTTTCTAACCTCTACGGCACCACATCCATCTGAATGTATCAATGCATCAAAACAAATACACAGCATTGTGCTATGCCTCATTATGGAAACAAGACCACAGCTTATTCTTATTGATTCAAATCAGGGCCAAAGACTGAGCCATGCCTTTTTAACTCTAATTACTGGGCGCTGAACAAATGCCCAAACATCACTGCGGCTCAATTAGACAAAGGAAATTAGCCCCTACCGTTGCTGCTGTGTTCTGTTATGGCCCCTCTGAGCCGCAGCTTTATTCCAGAGCAGGGAAATGCCCAATTATAATGCTAGACTGCTGCTAGCTTGGAGCAATGCCTAGAACTCAGTGCAACTTAACCGAGCCATAACAGGGGCCCTTATTCCCTCTCTACAGGAGGGGCATCAACAGCACACGGCTTTTGGCAGACAGAGAGTTCAAGGAGCGCAGGGGGGAGGAATGAGAAACAAAATGGGAGATGTGAGAAGAGGGGGAGGAGGAGGGAAGAGGGAGACAGAAAAGGCACTAGAAAAGCAGGTTTGCTGTAAATGCATTTAATAATTACAACCACAACCTTCAGCCCTTAACAATCTCTACTCTGAGCTAGCTGTGCCCTGCAGGAGCCCCTCTCCGATATGTGGCAGTGATCTGAAGAAGATGAAGAATATCTGCTGTCAGCTCCTACTGGCATCATCATCATCATCATCAGGCCTGGCAGACAGGCCTTTGCACGGCTTTGGCAGATACACACAGGCCTCTCAAGTGGTTCGTTATCCACATGAGTCGTTTGTTGATCATTGTGCCGTTTACACAACTCTCATCTTTGGACATGCAGCTCCTGACCCCCACGCCCCACCTCTTACAGAGTGAAGGCTGTGTGGTGTTGGGGTGGAGCTGTGCCAACGCTGGGCCTTGATCAGAGGGATCTGTCGGAGGGTGAAGGCTGTAACTGGACAATGATGGGAGCTGGGGGAGGACGTATAGACAGTGAAAAGTGTTGGCAACTTGATCTCAGCTCGTTAGCACGGCCCTACCTCTCTCGCCACAGACAATATGCATTCTCCGCGGTGACAGCGGGGTGTTACTGATGTTTGCTCTGCTTCACAGCGCACGCACAAACACACAGTGATGTCATAATTATCACATTTTAAAAGCCTGCTAGAGCGCGCGCCTGCACACACGGCTAAATAAAAAATAAAAAAAGATGAAAAGAGAAGCCCCAAGTCAGGGAATCATTAGGTCCTTTAGGTGTTGTCTGGACTCAGGAGAGCTGTTAGTGGGCTGAATCATGCTGAAAAGCACCGTGGGCCTCAAACAGCTGAGCGAATTGCGACGGAGGCAGACAAGATGAGGGCCAACTCTTCACTCTTAATGAGACATCACAAAGCTTCTACAGCTTCCCTCCACACTGGCAGCCGCCTCCCACAACGAGTGCAAATACCACAGGGATCAAAGAATGAGTCACAGGCATACAACAATATCTTCTATACTCGGATAGTTGAATAGACCAGCTCAAACAAACAGGAACGCTAACCCGCACACACAAACACAGTGTCCCCACTCTACCCAGCCAAGATCTAGATTAAAAACACCAATCACTGACTGACACCAGCCTCAATAAACTTTTTCCATGTATACATCCATCACCATCTAGGCAGGTTGACCTTCAAAGTGAACTTTAAATGTCTCATCTATCCAGCTGTTAAGAGTTGAGGGCTCAGGGCATGGTCTGGCAAAGATCAAGTTGAACTCACAAGCATGTGTCCGGGTCCAGAGAGTTCATCTTAGGGTACCAGCAGTAGTCATAGATGGTGTCTCCCTCTGCCATTCTCAGCACTGGACTCTGCCACAGAGTGAAAGGAAGGAAAGGAGGCAGTCAGGAATGTAAGCACAGAAACACAGTCAGTCTACATGATTGTAATGACCAATGGGATCTATCAGTGCTGATGCTGGTACTGAACAGGCAGCCACAAGACAATATCACAGGCTTTTCCTTGTTGTAAAATTCAATATCAAAAGCCAGAGGCACCATGTGAGAAATAGAGCAATCAAAGCTCCATTTTCTACCCTTTTCACAAATGGTTTGAGATCTGTATAATGAAATAAAATTGATTATATTTCCATTATTTTTGTTCAGTGATCCCAATCTAACAGCCTGTAATACAATTAAGAGAATGGCTCGCCACTTGATGTTTCCCAAAACCTAAAATGACAGAGTGCCTATTTTATTTTAACTGTTAAATCTTCAGTAATACATTTTCTCAAGTTGCTGCCTTAAATTGATTGAAATGTTTTTGTTTGCTTTTTCTAACTAAAAAACAACATAATGATGGTCTTTGTATAAAAGGTCAGACAACACAACAGGTTGACCTTTTCTTTACTCGAAATATTTCACAATTTAGATAGTATTTGTAAGAAGTGTAAAATATCTCAAACATGATCAAGGTATTAAAGAACATCTACAGTGGTGTGGAGGACCAACCTCTAGAAATCTTATTTGCAGTAAAAACCTGGTTGACTTCTAACTAAGATGCTATCTGGAAGCTCTAAATTTCACATGTCAGACCACAAACGATGTGTGAATTCTGAATGCTAAACATTGGATTAATGGGACTGAATCAAAAGTAAAACTGTGTTCTCCATGTGTTCATTTTATAAAATAAACTGTAACTAACCTCTGAAGAATGGATTTATGTGGAAACTGAAATATGAGTTGGAATCCTCAGACCAGCAGGCCAAAGTTTAAGTGATCCAATATCATTTAACTGGATTCAACTTCAGAAATTACACCCAGGTTTCGAGAATGAGATATGGCTAAGGCATTTCAAAGACGCTCTATTTCACAAGATCAAGTTTGTAGAAGAAGCAAGCAAGGACTTTATTGTATGAAACTGAACTGAATGTTGAACTCCTGTCCTACAAAACTCAATAGAGAAAAGGGTTTTCCTGTATGTGCAAGGGCTCCAGCGTTACAGTACATTGAGGATTTACTGTATAGTCTGCTGAGAAATTTTGGTCAAGACCAGCCTCTATCAATGTGGGTTAACTCTGTCGAGGTAAAACCTCTCTGTTTTATAACTGAATTTAACAGCTTTTAATGAAAAGAAAACCGATCACTCCTCACTTCATTAACACGTTGTCTATGAGAACCTACGAAGGCCTGAGGACCGAAGCATTGTGTTAATAGAGTGAGTTCAAGTTATGGACAGTGTGCAGAATTGTTTGGTTTTCTTTTCAAGTTTTTGATCCTACGTACTTGTCACTACGACCTTGTTCAGACTGCCAGCCCAAATCCGTTTTTTGGCATATCCAAATTGATTTTAGAAAGTCTGGACAGCAAAAAACCACATGTAATGAGATTTTTGCAAATCGGATCCAAGCGACATTTGGAGGTGGTCTGAAATGCGATTCTAATTGGATTTCTACAGATGCATCTCTGTCCGGACGCTCAAATTCGATTTCAAAGTGTGTTTTGCATCACTCGCACAAAGATGACGTCAAATCCAGAATGACAGAAGTGCATCAGAGCGGCTGTATGCCTGTACACCAAACAAACTCAGCGAGAGAAGAGTTCTGCAACGCAACTTGACAGCACGATTGTTTTTTTAGGGCGACGATGGATCCCCATTTCTCATGCTTCTGCGTTGGAAAGCCGCGTCACCAGCGTACGTAGTTACTGACGCCTACATCGTTACCACAGCAACCCATGCAGATAGGTTGGTGATGTCTAGACACACAAATCCGATCTGATCACATAACAGCATATAACAGTGCGGACAGTCTGTTCAAATCTGATTTGACTGCAGTCTGAACAGAGCCTTAAAAAGGTGTGCAAAAACTTTTTTGAAACGGCTTTAAATAAAAATGTTTGTTCATGTAATTTCAACTTTCATAACACAAATTTAGGATTTTCTGTATGTTGCCAACATTCCCTTAGTCAGCTACTTGTTCTATCCTCTACACACACTTTTGGGGAACCCCTGATGGTAAGCTATCTGTGTGCTCACCATCTCAGGAAGCAAGTCCCAGTTGTAGCTGTAAATCTCTGGAGGAAGGTTGTACACTCGGAGCATGTTGTCTGCACTGTTGGTCAGAATACAGGAACCATCGGGGGCCCTAGTTTAGAAAAGGAGGGAGGATGAGAAACAGTGGTGAACTGAGAACAACATGTACAGTACATTGTGGCAGTTTGGAATAAAAAAGGTGCTATTTATAGTATTATTAAGCATAAATGTCATAATTGTACATTATTTAGATATTGATTTATCTTGACCATGAGATTAAGATTGTTTGCTACTAGTAGCCTCACTTATACCAAATGTTATGTCTGCATTAGTGTTCCCACTATGGCCTGAGAATGACAAACACAGTGGAAGTAATTTTCCTTGCTTCATTTGCACTGAAAGAATATCATTTTCTCAGTAATTCAGGACATCGATATCCATCCTTGATATCTGCCCCTTAAAACTAAATGAACAAATGTAATTGTCTTATTAATTTATGGTAATCATACTAATGACTCACAAATTCGGTAATGATGTGAAAGATAGCACCTTCAAAACCTCATCCACATGGTGTATTATGTGTCATGCTAATTTTAGAACAGATTACCATTTGCAGCCTTTGAGGTAATTCTCTGGAAGGTTGGAGTACTCAGTCCAGGAACCAGTCAGCATCTGGGGGTTCTGGGTCAAATCTAGGCCTAGTCTAAAAGCAAGATGGAGAGGGCAATCTTCAGTTAATGAGTTTAAAAGACAGGAATAGGAACATCACACAACAAACTAAAAGACAGAATTTCCCATCTTACTAACGTTGAGGGCATGAAATGAATGCAACAACGTGATTTTTTTAACCCTTTTAGATCACATACCTGGTCATATTGTGCACCTACTTAACAATAAATGTCAACATCTTTTTTTTTTTTTTTTTTTAAATACAAAAAATGTATTCTTTTTATATCACAATCCAATCATGTTTTCTTCCTGTAAAATAAAGTATGACATTTACTTATGTAAGCTTGAACCAACCAATTTCAACCAATAATATCATGACATCCACCCATCAATCAATCTTCAACTTTTAGCAACACAGAGCTAAGATTCATTAGTTAGCTAGCAACAGCATGGTACGTCGGTGTGTCACGCCCACTTTTCAACTTTCAAATCAAATTCCTCCCAACTTTATGTCCCGCCTGCCTATCCTGTCTCACTTGGAAATACGTCACGATACGGAAGGTCGATACCGTTTCATCTCGACTTTAAGTTAGGACTAGCCTAGCCAGACCTGGGACTAAACTGTTGTTGTATAGAAACCATGGTGTCAACTTGCACAAAGCCCAACAGGAAAATCTATGATGAATTTGGCCATTTCACTGGCAAGGACTGAGCTGCTCCATTAAAGAGACAGTGTCACTATACAGTGGAGAGGATTGTTAATTACATGTCACACCTCTACAGGTTAATTCTATCGTTTGTCATCCCGTGTCATCTTCTCCAAATGTTGCCAATGTGATGATTGACAGTGTTAAATATTTAATCAGTTAATGCTGTGGTGCTTTTTGCTGCCTCACTTCAAAAGGAGTGCCATTATAAAATGCACAGAGAAATCAGAGCAACATCTAACACTCACAGGCGATTACACATGTTCAAATAGCTGTGACTGCGCAATTATCATCAATATTTGTTAATTTCCTGCATGGCTTTGGCTGCAGGAAACAGGGTCTATGTCCCTTTAGATTTTAGACAGTGTTCTTTACATGTTATACTTGTTTCAAGGCCCACAACAGCACCGTATTGCTCATCATCGCGAGAATGGTTGATCAATCAACAATGTGTGAAAAACTAATCACTATCACTTTACTTTTTAAAAATTTCACATATCAGTGTATAGCCTGCTTAGTTAACTGATTTGTTGACAGTGACGGCAGGTGGGAGACTTTTATACATTTCTAATCAGATTATGGTGCATGGGCTGTCTTACTTACTAATATTAAAATAACATATCTAATACTTTATATCATATATAATTATGAAGTTTCATGTGTGTCACTGTATTCAACAGTCATTTTGGCCACTTGAGTGTGCACTGAAGAGCACTAGTACTCCTGGTGAATAGAAGATACCAAGCACTAAGTGGTACAAATGAGAAAAATAGCAGCTAATAATAACAGGAATGATCTTCAAAGATGATTCACCGGTAGCATGGATTTAATTTAAACACAAATAGGTGGAAAAAATAAGCCACAACTTGTGTTTGTGGTGGTGACCGCACACTGAGCTCATCCAAGCATATGATCAAGATACACTGGCAGGAATACTACATTTTGCAGTGCTTTATTAAGCTTATCTCTCCCCCCCCCATACTATATGGTCACCTTAGAGTTACCAGAACATCTTTCTCTGCAGTACAGCATCTTTCTCCATTTCAGAAACACGTGTTTAACATATCTTCATAATCCTTACATAACCCCCCCCACCCCCACAAAATCCTGCTTGAAATAGCTCACTTGATGGTATGCCTACTGTATCTTTACCCCTTAGTTATGTGGAAACAGAGGTTAAAAATAAACCTGACTTCTTCCTCCACTTACTGCTGTCCTTCACTGGGGCTGTCTGCAGATCTGTTACCGTTGTGCTCCTCCTCTGGTTTCGTCTCTCCCTCTTCGAAGGGGGCATCACGCCCTTCATCTCCATTCTGATGGCATTCTTGTTCACCTCCCCTACCGACAGGCACCTCCTCCCCTTCTAGACCTTCCTCTTCACATTGTAGTGGTACTCCTGTTCCTAGCATCAAAGAGTAAATGTATGCAGGTTTACTCATTAATCTTCAAGATATGAATATCAATCATAATCTCTGACAGACATCCAAACTCTTAAATTGAACAAACAGATTTTATTTGATACATGCAGCTGCAAATACTTTACTTTGTGCTGCTGGGGCTGGGTCTTCCTGCAGCAAGTCAGCCTGTGCTGGTGCTTCCACATGCATCTCGAGGGGCTTTGCAACCTGCTCCAGCCCCTGTTCCTCCTCACTCAGCCTGGGCCGCTTGGCAGATGGAGGTGCCCCTTCCTCGGAGGTCTCCCCTACCTGTAAGCTGTCAGCTTCAGGTAGAGATGGCGCCTGTTGAGGGGGCTCATTATCTGCTTCTGCGTCCTGCCCTGCGCTTGCCACACCTCCGCTTTCACCACTTCCAGCTGAGTCACACATATCTCTCTGTTTATCAATCTCTCCTGTCAAGTCCAAGTGCCTTGTGTCCGATGGTTGGCTGTCAGACGTGGGTGAGGTAAGTGCTACTAGGATAGTGCTTCTTCCTGCAGTGTGGGTGTTTGAGTCTGCTGGGGGTCGAGGACATCACAGCACCAAATAGCCTAGAAAACAGTGAGGCGGGCAAAGATGAATGCAGATGACACCGAAAACGCAAGAAGATGGAAAACACGTTCGTCAAAACAATGCAAAATGCATTCATCAAATAAGAGAAGTACACTTTGTAAAGACGAATCAATAACTGATGCAAACACCCCACAGACACCTGTGGCTAGTCGTGACGTGCCAACCACTCCGAACTAGCATTAAGGTTAATTTCGCTAAGTTAACGCTACAAATTACATGACAAACCCTCACACGTTTTACTCCATGCATGCTCTGCTGCCGTTATATAACTTGAGTGATGCTGACAAAGAAGACAAAATGCTTTAATTTCCTTCAACCGTCAGTCCACAACAGAAACAGCAACCACCCCACGTTAGCATTAGCCTACGCTAGCAGTCTGGTGCTAACGCTACCTACCTACCTGTGTTGCGGCTTGCCTGGCCTGTAGTTCTGGTCGTTTGGCTGTAAACACTTTTCTCTTCAACTAAAGCCGGAGAGTACGAATAGCATACACAACTATTCGACGTCCTTGTACATCGGGACTTTGTGTTTCTATTCACCAATTCATTACGAGTTGTAAACACAGGGGGCGGCCATGTGTTTCAAAGTATCGCGAGAGCTGCGCTAATGACGGTAACGTGCTCACGGTGGAAGCACAGTAGTGTTTATATCGTGTATGCTGTTCACTCCTTCATAGATGACAAAAATCAATAAATACTTTGTCAGTCACTGCTAAATGCTATTTATTTATTATTTATTTTGTTCTTCAAACAAACAAAAGCCAAACTATTTACACATCTTTCAGTTCTTTTCCAAAACAGTTTCATTACTTATATGCTGTTATTTTAACAACATTCAAAGACTTATTAAGCACAGGAGCTGAGCTGACTGGGATATAACTTTCATTATATATTTTAGCCCAACATTGTCACAACTACAGTTTCCAGAGCTAAAATAAACCAGATGATCAACTTGATACCCTCATGGGGACAGGCCGTGGCAGGAGCTTTTCAAAGGCTGCAACCAAACATCCAGGGCTTTTTCAAAACACAATATTGCAGTTTATCGGATCATAAAAGCATGTGTAGTGCAGAAAAATTAACTGCCAACAACTTTGGTTTACTCTTTTAAGATAGACTAACTCACCAACAACTAATACCACACAATGTCAGCTTTTAAAAATGTCAAACAGGTATTTTTAAGGTAATTCACAAATAGACTTGATAGTATACTCATATGGTTAAAGTCAATTCCTTTGTTTTGGCAACGGATTACAACAACACTAAACTTAGTAACCATTTAGTATTAATTCGGTATCGAGTTATGAACATGAACAGTTATGAGATACTGGAGCCTACTGTGGCTATAGCAGGTAACTATCCACCAAAACCTCGGCTAAACAAAATGTACACATGTATTACTAGTCTAAGCTGATGGTATTCAATGGATATCAGTTGCCATTTGGATTAAAAACTGCATATTTGTTTAGTCATCAAGGAAACAAAAAAAACTACTGGTTGACTAAAGGCATTAATCTCTCAAATCCAATTAAATATACATACATTGAACAAGACACTTCCAAATTTTCGGGACATGTTATTTCCTTTCAGATAACACACAACTGACTGATTGATTCCTTATCTATTCAGTGCCATCAGAGATGGTCAGCAGCACTGCCAGGTGCGCAGACAAAGCAGAGGCAATCTGGGCCTAGTCAACGTTTAGTGTCAAACCCCACAAATATTACGAATCATGCAAGGTCGCTCGTACAATCATGCTTCTAATACAAGCCTGATTTGACATCTCAAAGCTGTAAAAAGTACCTAGTAGCTTCCAAAACATTTAAGTCCCCCAGAATGTAAAAAATTGACCAAAAAGCCCCAACTTGTATCTTAATTTGAGGAGGACCTGTCACTCTGGTTGAGTTTTGCCTACAGCAGTATATTCAACAATGGTTACCACACAGCAACAAGTCTGTGCTTTAAGCCAATTCTGTGCATCCAGCCCCGTCAGCTCAGCTCCAGACAGACAGTACAGACTTCAGCCCTTTATTAAGCCTGCACCTTCAGCAATAATCTAAAACAGGAAATCTGAACAAATCCACTCATTGTAAGGAAACCAAAAGGGCAACAAAAGTCAACCACCAGCAAAATCAGATTAATCAAAGACTGCTTGCTGCTCTATTCTGTAGCTAACTAGTAACGTTCATGATCAGATGTACATGTATCAGGTTAATACAGAACAGGCTGTTGTGTTAGCTAACAGAAAACTGTCTCGTAGAAAGCGCCTTTCTTTCTTTTACTTTAGAGGACAGTCAACAAGGTGATTTCCAACTTCTTCATGTAAAGAACATTTTCAGTTAGCCGTTCAGGACTGAACTATACAATTTAAGGCATGTTGAACAGAGAAACAAAGCAAAACCCACTATGAGAGAAAAATCAAAACAAACTTTTACATTATTTACAAAGCTCAGCGTTTATACTGATGAGCATTGATGCTTGTGTGTGTCTGTATCTGTGTCATTTGATATTGATGTAGCCCTGTTGTGTGTGCAGACGTGGTTCCAGAGGAGAGCCAATGTAACTGAGGGTACATTGCTTTTGCTGTAGGTGTGCATGTAGTGTGTCTGCAACTCCTTTGGACTCTAGAATCTATGTGACGTGTAGCTACGTGTTTGCGTTTGCGTCATGTTTAAAAGTTTTTTTTCTGTACAATTCTTTCAGTTCATCCAGTTCCACAGCTGCAGAGATCTCTGGTGGCTTCCATGTAATCCAGCTGCTTCTGTCCCGCTGGTTAGAAGACCTCCAAGCAACCACCTGAGGGTTTCAGGCCGAGGTGGGTGATGACATCTGAGCAATACGTGCCTCTTTATCCTCTTCCTCGCTGGAGAGCGCCTGATGAAATCCCAGACCTAACACTTCCAACACAGATGGGATGCATGGTTGATGAAACCTGTAACTTCATCTGGTAACTGTCCAACTGATAATGCCAATGGCCTGCCCAGTCCGAGGTCAAGACAGAAAAGTTTCTTAGGGTTTAAGTTCAAAGGACAGGTTTAGGGTTAACTGGTTCATGGGTTGGCTGTAGATTAGATCCTCCTTGCAGAGGGCAGCAAATAAAGCACAGCCAGACTCCTGTGAAAAGACAAAGAAAACACGAGGCCATCATCACCCTCACTGTCGAAACAATCCGGTTAGGAAAAAAATGCAACAAGACTAACCAAACAGCTGGTAAATGGATCAAATGAAGTCATTAGTATACAGCGCCAAGAAGACTTTAAGCAAGACTATCTTACCAATGCCGAAGATTTTTTCTCCTGCAGTCACTACAGCTCTCGAGGCAGCCATCAGGTTGGGAGACCAAGTGTAAGCATCCTTGCCAACAGCTCTTCAAACCTATGTCTGCCTCTTTACTGTGCATGTTGATCAAACACTCGTGGTGGGGCTCTTTCTAGCGACTGCGACATCCATTTTGATAAGTAACCATCAGTCAGTCTTGGAGCCGCTGTGGCATGTCACCTCAGTCAATGTCCATGTGGTTTTCCCTTCCATCCCTGATTATTTCAGGGTTACTGGCAAACTAAGGGAAACTCGCAGCGACTATCTCAAACTATATTCAAAAAGATTGGTTTTCTTGAAGAACATTCACTCCATATAATCAATGTCTCATGAATTTTCCTTCATCCATTTCCAAATTTTCTTTCTACTCTGAAAGGTAATACAAAAATATGGTTATATATACACAGGAGGTGGGAGAAGACGTGCTTCTCGAGTCTCTTATTTCAGTTTGGGAATATCTTTTCAGTGACTTTGTCAAAGTCGTAGCAATCCTCCTGTTGTAATTGTGCTCCCATCCCCAAAATGGTACCTCACAGCTTGAATGAACAAAAGTGCATAGGTGAGTTGGTGAGGGCAGGGTGTGAGTGCTTATGAGGGTTGAGGTGAAGGACAAGTGCACTAACCAGGTGTACTCATATCGCCCTCTCAGTTCCCCTCAAGGGTTATGCAGCCCTGCACTCCATTTTCCACAAAACAGAGCCCCCGTCCTTGATTTTCACGCCTCCGCTTCATGGTTGATCAAGTCTCAGGATCCACGACCACACACAAAAGGTCCCGCTAAGAGGATCTTGTCCATGTTGTTGTGATGCCTGCAACTCTTCCTCAAACCAACACCACTCAATGTCCATATGGCAGAAGCGCACTTGCAAAACCCCACCCGTCTTATGTGGGAACAAAAAACCAAAAAAAACAAACAAAAAAAAACTGCACCCACAAATATCCATGTGGTTTGTAAACAACCAAAGCTCCAGTATGGAATAGAAATAGTCCTTTCTTTTAATTCTTAGTCACTATTTGTACGACCAGGATTGTAGAGGCAGTGTGTTCAACTGTATCCATCCCAAGTTTTTTTTTCTTCTCCACTGTGTAAATTTAAAAAAGTCATCGCTAAACTCTTCGAAGCTTTTTTGTATTTTCCATTTTTGAAATCTTCTGAGGAAAAAAAAATAATATCTGGTATCAGCACGGGTTTCTTGTCATTTTTTTGGAATACATTCAATATTTTCTTAAGAAAGAAATAATACACACTTCACATGGCGATAATGAAACAAAAATGAAAAATTAAGGAAAAAAAAAAATTAACACACAACAAAAATAGCAGCCCCAAGTGCTCATTATCTTAGTCCAAATACTTTTTAAACTTTGTATATAATGTATATATTCATATATATTTTTCATTAAAAAAAGAAAACTCGTCATTATCAAATTGCAACAACGAATAAGTAACACAATATGCTAACATTTCATGCACCGTTCTGTGCACTTGCACATTAAGATGCTGTATTTTTTTTTTTTTTTTTTCCATAGTCAGAAACTCGACACCTTTCATTCACAAGTTCGAGAGCTGACAAAAGGCAACGTGATCACACCCCAGGAAAACTGACTGGACTAACCTTCCGATGGATCACCCCTAGACTGAACTAGAAATATTTACGATATAAACTTACATACTTTACATACACCGTGCTGAGCACTGACACACATCACACTCGCTCTCAAAAAAGAGTTAATGTCTCAATGGCCACGCACCCTATCCAAGTTCTTAGGCACAAATGTGCATTCATACACATACAAAAAAGCACATGTATTCAAAATGAGTACCTGTAGTCTTAACTCATTTCTATGAACAGTAAATGAACACGCACACTGAAAACACATACAGACACATACATACAATGTCTCATTCTGATGCACACACAGTAATGTCCCTCATGATTCGCCCTGTCTGCTAGTCCTCACAGGTCCAGAGACAGCTCCCCATGGGGAGAAGCTAAGGGAAATAAACTAGTGGTGGTCATCATGTGATGAGCGCAAAGCTAAGATTTACAAATGTATGCATTTCTATTTCGTCTATCTGGGGATGAAGAGCTGGTGAGAGAAAGGATGTGTTGTGCAATTGCCCTCTCTCTCTCTCCGTCATTCATTCATTCATGCTCTCAAAAACATACAGATCCCTGTTTGGAGAAGGGAAACATACACACACTCTAAACATGAGAATACAAAATTACCATTTGAACAAAAAAGACAAAAATGGCCTCTTATGTTTCATACATCTTGGTAAGCAATAAAAGAAAGAAAAAAAAAAAAACATTGTGCAGACTGGTATATTACTGACACAAACCAACCATCACACATCAGTCACTCTCACAGTCATTCATACACATTCACAAAAATATTCACTTCTATAACTAACCCCATTTGTTTGAATTTTTTTTGTTGTTTTTGTCATTTCTTTTTTAGGCAAGTGCAAATCTTCAAGTTTTTTTATAATCCATTTTTCAATAGCTTTACTTTTTATATAAACGTAAAAAAATGCTAAACAAGAGAAATATCAACAGTGTTTGTCTTTCGAGAAAGGATTTGCTCTCTGATAAGGTTTCAACTAAAGGTCCCCCTGACTTTGAAAACCTAACAGCCCGCCCTTTCGCCCTACCGACTGTTTCACCGCCCTCTTCCAGTTCTGATGCACATGCGCACAGATAATGTGTATGTACACATACCGTATTGCGCACTGATTCCCAACACACACACAGAAAAAACTATTCAAATCCCATCTCAATAAAGTGCATTAGTTCAGTATAAGGTGCTTAATCTTTTGAGTGCCAGAGGATACCCATCTTCCTTTTAACCTCACCCCTCATCACCCACCTCTCCCCTGCTCAAGTGATCAACTGGTGCAGCAGGGAGCCCATTTTTTTTTTCTTGCCAGAGGGAAGGAAAGAGTGGGAGGCGCAGATCCAGGCGCCTCCACCCCACACCTCCCCTCACGCTCGCTCCCTTCCTACCCCCACCCCCTGTTCCCCCAGCAGTGCACATTCGTCATCAGGTTTGTCTGATTAAAAGACAGAAGGCCTCGGGTAGCTATTGCTGCTGCGCTGCGTCACATCAGTAATCCTCCACCATCTCCATCTCATTCAGGCTCAGACACTCGCCCGCGTTGTGGAATGAGTACCCTGCAGGAAGGAGGGGGAGGGCGGAGAGAAGAGACGGAGAGAGCTGAATAAGATCAGAGGAGGGCGGGACATGAGGGAGTTAGAAGGGCTGGCTTAGACAGTGTAGAAATGATTTATAAGAAGAGCTTCAACCTTACCAACTCACCACAAACCATAAATATTACAGTTACATTTGCTTATGTACTGTTTAAAAATTCAAAAGGTAGAAAAAATAGATAGTGGTGTGTGGAAAACGAGTGGTAGTGTGCACACTGAATTAGACAAGTGTTAGAAACAGCAGGGTTTCATATCAATCAAATCTTGGAGAGCTTGTAAAATTCAGTGTGTAGACAACGTTTTTCCCCCTCCACTGTATACAGAATATTAAGGCTGCATGTATACCACAGATTATAATATCCATTTTTACCTATATCACATTTGTTGGGTCACCTGTTTACTTCTACTGCAAAAGGGAGCCATATCCCATCCCTGCGTTTATTCACCAAACGGCTCACGGGTACATAAATAAACTTCAGCCATAAGCCTACTCTACGAGCACATCCTACTCACCACCTGGAGTGGGTGCAAACAAGTCAACAAGAAGAGGCAATACTTTCTGCTGCTGCTTCAGAAAGCGGCACGTCTTCTTTTGTCGCTTTTTGTTAGGCTCCACTTGATTCCAGGTGATGAACACATTTTCCATTTTAGCTCATTTTGTGCATCAACTCTAACTTTGATGCAGACGTGTGTTGCTGGTGGATTTGTTGACAGGTTGTGTTTTGCTAATCTGGGGTCAAGCTATTTAAAGCTAGCCATCTATAGATTCTGACCATTTACAGATAAATGAAGTCAAAAGAAAGAGAAACATTAAATGCTGGTGAGGTCACGTACCTAAGATGCTGGGGTCAGAGTGCAGCATCATGGGCTGTTTCTTCTTCATCTTTCCCCCCTGGTTGTCATAGAGACCAGCCTTGCCCATGTGGTTGGCTTGAAACATGGACTGCAGGGTGCTTGGATTCATACCTCGCATTGAGTCCTAAAAAAAAAAAAAAAAAAAAAAAGATGAAGACCATCATACAAATGCTAGTCTAGACATCCTCAATGGCCCCACCAAATGTTTTTCTAATCAGCTATGACAAAATGAAAACAAAATTCATCTATTTGTATCATGAAGAGTCCATCCTTTTATGAAGAAATGTCCTTTCTTGTCATACCCTTCAGCTACTGCAGTAATGTTTTCAAAAAACCTGATTACTAACTTAAATTTAAGTCTTGCACTCATGACAGTGATGCTGTTTTGTTTACATTGTGGGAGTTCTCCTAGCTGCTTTGAAGGACCTTGTGTCCCCATGAATGACGTACAAAATGTGGATTTTTGTTAAGGTATTTGAAGTTGCCGGCCCAGGTTTGATATTTAGGTTAGCCTAAAAGCCCCATTAAACCCTACACTCGTTATGTTAGGTAATAGGGGTGGGGAAAAAGTAGCTTCTTAGATGCATCGCGATTCTCTTTTGAATGATTATGTCTGGATGCAGAAAACATTATGATCGCCTGTAAGACCAGGCTGTACGTAGTACGTTCCTTACAGCTGAACCAATTGGATGGTGAAACGTAACGGACGTAAAACATGTGTGCTACTTGTTTAGGTTGTTTAACCGAAGATGGATACAATCCGACAGGATTTCCGTTTGGCGATCAAATCTCGGAAGGCTATCCGCCACACTGGCGGGTAAGTGTTTGTACCAAAATAGTCATGTGTTGCAGCCAGAGTCCGCCAGCATATTTTCTCTGCTAGCTTTGTGCCAACTATTACAACGTACAACAACAGAGGAAGTTGTTCTTCTTCTACTACTTGTGCTTCAAAACTCTCTCACCGTACTCAAAAGGCACAACCTGGTGGCAGAAGCCGTACAACACATCCACAAACATTAATACTGAATAAAAAACTAAATTATGAACACTGGATCCTGGAAAACATGCTAGATCAATACATCTTGGAATATAAACATTACCTGCCTTAAAATGAATTTCAAATTAACCTGTTAAGTGAATTCAATTGAATTATACTAAAAAATAAATTGTGGGGTCCCTGATTGTTTTATAACCGCATCGTAGCCCTCTGAATTGGAATCAAATCGTGAGGTGCTTAGAGATTCACACCCCTATTAGGTAATGTCATGGTTAGTGAAAAAAAATGGAGCTGCTGTTGTAGCAGCGGGAGACACAAAGAGACAAAACCACAGACTGCTGTCCCCACTAACAACTCAACTCCATCAGTGTTTGCATGCACAGTACAGTACATTGTATTTACCTGCAGAGGGAAGTTCATGTTCAATCCAGCCACTTCCTTTGATAACTGGGACATATAAAGAGGAGTAGAAGAGGAATTTACAATGGTCACAATGAAATAGCACATCCAACGGTTTCTCTTATTTAGCCTGTTAATAGTATTTTGAAACACATATCATGGTGTATTAGGCTGCTTTCAGACAGAATCAGGCATTGCGGCGATTCAACGCAGGGTTGTGCGGCGGTGTGGGAGTGTCACATCTAACCAGCAATTCCAGCTCGAAGAGCGATACAAGCCAAGCGACTGCACGGCAGTTAACATCTTTGCGCTCCCTCATGGCAGGGTTGAACAGCTGATGTACAGTCGCCGATCGATCAGTCTCTCTTCCATCTTCACAGTTGCTCAGTAAACAGTGGAATATTAAGGTAAACAGCTAATGCTACAAGGTAAACAAAGTTCACCTGGGCATCAGCTGGTCTGATCGCCGCCGTGGTTGGCCGCTGCACCGCGACGTCGGGTTGCATTTCTCCAAAAGTTGATTCTGTTTTAACTTTTTGCCGCAGGACACCGCGTTTTTTTCAGCACCCCCTGCGGCCCGCACCCTGAACGCAGTACCCCCATTCAAATGAATGGGAAATCTGCATTTTCGCCGCAGTGCCTGATTCTGTCTGAATACGGCCTTACGAGTCTGACCTTCATGTAAAAAACAACATTCACAAGTATGCATACGCTCCTTTCTTATCTCTTCATCAATAGTCAGCATAATAGGACCCATTTCCCAGATGTGTCATTCTCCTACTGGGTATACAGCACTTCCTAGTCATGGTCTGTTATTTGTCATGTTTTATTGTTTGTATCCAAACGGTTATGTTTTTGACATAATGCGGTTCTCAACGAGATCAGGCCTACCTGCTGCTGCTGTCTCTGTTGGTTGGCTTTCTGTTTGGCACGTCGCTCCAGGAACTGTTTGGCGAACTCTTTGGCTTCCACTGTGTCCCCTAGGTAGGACCGGATGAAGTCCAGCACTGCATAGGGAGACTCCACCTCCTTCAGGTATGCCACAATTGTGGCAACTTAACAAAGACGTACAGTTTAAATGATTAGCAAGCTGAAAATGTGAGGAAAGATGGTGAGCTAAATAAAAGTACATAAACTACATGAAGACTAAAAGGTGTTGTATTTGAACACATTGCTAAATACATAAAAAGCTCAGCAGCCTACCATCCACAGAGGAGGAGGAGTTGTTGGCAGAGGTGTTGAGAGCGTGCAGCATCTGTTCACACCAGGTGGTGAAGCCGTCCTGAGGCTTCATGCCCTGCAGCAGCTTCAGCAGCTTCTCCTCATCCTCCGTCCGCTTACGACGCATCATGTACTGATCACTGCAAAGGCCATACAGGGTTCAATGCATATTAATTATAACTTAATATTACAATGCTGCCACAGTAGGTGTTTTAAAAAAAAAAAAAAAAAAAGGGGTGGGGGGGTGTCATGTATGAAGGTACAGCAGGCCATCCAATATTCCTTTGCCATGTATAAATTTTAGTTTATTGAACCTGGTCTCATTACCTGAGAGAGGGGCTGCTGCGGCTGTTCTTCAAGCCCATGTTGTTGTTGCTGTTGCCACGCAGGCTGGCCTGGTTCTTCACAGCCTCGTCCCACATGCCCATGCTGCTTGAAGAGCCTCCACTGCCACCCTTACCCTCCATACCTCCAGGCCCACCCCACATGCCAACACCGTCCACCCACTGCCCTCCCATGGAGGAGCTCCCCATCGACATGCCGGAGTGCTGGAAACGGACAGAGAAATCATTATGACAAATGACATGACATTATCTATTTGCATTCTCTACAATGGGCTCGCTATGACCTTCCGTATGAAACCTTAGGAACATATCATTTAAGTTTATGAAACTCACGCGGTCTCTCTGCTGCTGGGCTCTCTGTTGCTGCTGCTGCTTCAGGAGCCTCTCTGCCTCCTGCTGCATTTCCAGCAGAGCCAGAGCCGGGGGTTTTCCTGCCTTGGCGAGCCCAGAGGAGGAAGCCCCGCTCCAGCCTGAGCCACCTGCCCCAGGACCCTGCTGCTGGGGGGTCTGCTGCAGCAACTTCATGATCAGTTCCTGCTGCTGACGACACTACAGGAAGGAAATAATGACAGAGGTCAACACTTTGTAGTGGTAATGCTCATTTATTACTTGGTGAACAGCATTCAAAGCCACTGAACAGCCATTCTTATTGAATTTCATCTTCAAACTGTTATATTTAATATGATAATAACCAATTGTGATCTTAACTTAATGGCACAGAGGATATGTAAACTAAAAAATAAAGAAACAATTGTGTCTAGAATATTTCACAGTTTTTATGAGCATGCCTGTAACATGAAAGATTAAACATTTCTTGTTACAAAAAAAGACAAATGTACAAAATTTGAAGAAAAAAAAAAAGTCTTAATATTTGTACCCAAGACAACAGACAGGGGAAAGGGAAATGTAAAACCATCTCCTTTCTTCATCTCACCTGCTTGCGTCTGAAGAGCTCCTCCTCCTCCCTCCTCTTCTGCTCCTCCTGTTGCCTCCTCTTCTCCTCCCTCCTCTTACGCTGCTCCTCCTCCTCACGCTTCGCCCTGAGTTCAGCGTCTCGCCTCTCCTGCTGGAGCTGAAGGGAAAACGTGAAATGGAGTAAAAAGGCACATACTGAGATTATAATAAGCAAAAAAGATTTACTCAATCCTGGCTGTGCATTTGACACAATCCATTCAATTCAATTTTATTTATAAAGTGCCAAATCATAACAGAATCTCAGGGCACTTCATAAAGAGCAGGTCTAGACCATACTCTTTATAATAGTCCATCCATTTTGCTTAGCTATTGTGCCTGCTACCATTGCTAACAATTTGTCCAGCTAGCAATAAAAAGTCCTTTTCAGCTGTTGAAGACAATGAGCTACAATAAAACTTATATGACCAGCCGAGCAAAACATCGACATATAACATAAAAAACCCTAGCAAATGTATAGATCGTGAATTTGTGTTCCAAGGCTGAAAATCTCACGAGTGAACCCACCTTTTGAAGCTGTTCGAGAGTTGGACCCTGAGTAGAAGGATTCATTGTTATGTCCCAAAGACTGGCTTCACCGCCTACATGGAAATAAAATTGTGTTATTCTAGCATCATTAGGTACATTGTTTGTGTGTTGTCATTGCGTGCACATCAGCGTACCCACGGGATCTTAAAAAGCATTAATAATAATATAATATTAATATTCTCAAAATAAGGCCTTAAAAGTACTGAATTTCGTTTACAAAAGGTCTTTAATTTTTTTCTTGTCATTTCATAGGATTAAATAAATATTGTATCGTCATAAATGACTGTCAAATGTATAAAATGTTTTGTGTGTGTGTTACGTTACAATATACTCTGGATGTTATGACAGTACAGGTAGTGTTTATGTCAGTGTATTGCTTTACGCTCTTGACCGTGGCATGGGCGCGAGCTCTGGCACGAATCAGTCAGTTGTCAGGAAAGAAAACAAAACGTCGTACCTTGCTACTAACTAGCTAACGTTAGCTCATTGCCTCAGAACGGCAAAATACCATTTTAACCCTAAGTGGCAGCAGAATCCAAAATATGAGAAAATCTTTCAAGCTGGGGATGATGGGACTTATGGCTTTAGACTCCCAAATGAAGAGTGCGAAACACATTGCATGTGCTTTTGTGTATTTCTATGGCTTAATATCCATACTGATTTTCCATTATATGCTTCACACTTTTGTCACTATGGCTATGAAGTTGGCATTAAATTTAATTCTAAGTGGTGTTAAAAAGGTCTTAAAAAGTCTCAGATTTAACTTGGAGAACCCTGGGGGTACCCTGCCCATGCACAACCAGGGTGCAGTCTAGAATGTACCTGGCGGCTGTGAAGCTGAGGTATGCATGTCCCACATGGACCCTGTATCTGGCACTGACATCGACCTGTTCATCGAAGGCATCATACCCTGCTCACTGCACCTGGAACGCACAAAGCAAAGCCCAACACAGAAATGAGGCCAAAGTCGAAATCTCCTCTGGTGCAAAATGACAGAAACTAGGACACAAACACAAATTAATGTACACTAGTTCAGACATGTAAGGTAAGACCTACATGTAACAGCCCTCAGGCCTACCTGTTAATGAGCTGGAATAGCTGCTGCTGTTGGAGCTGCTGATAAAGAGCTGCTGTTGCAGCCAGCTCCTGTTGCTTTTTCAGGCGCTCCTGGTCCAGGTTTCCCTGATCAGAGGAAGAGAGTGATCACAAGTCAATACAATGCATCTTCAAACTCAATGATACCAAAACACAGATATCCAAACATAGTGGGCTAAGTCTAAGAAAGAATTGCTTTGGTAGGTTTTTCCAATCACATTTTTACATGCAGCCATCTAACAGGGAATTGTCCATTCTTTGTATCCACAGACTGTACTCTACAAACTAGTCTGGGTGTCTTTAGCATACACAGATAGCTTACAAATTGACCATACAGGAATTGTGCATTTCCACAAGATGTAAAATCTAACATGCTGTCGTAGATGCACAAAAATGTGATCAGCTGTGCCACGTTCATAGGTAATGAGGAACACGTGACAACATCTGTAGTGTAACATTACAACATTAAAATGCTGGCATGGACCCTGCCCTGTTGTGCTCCACTAATTTGAAGCTTACATGCAACCAGTGACTTTTACTGGAGGCCGCTGCATAACATGCTTTTTATGACTTTGAATATTGACATCTCTTTCCCACTTCCTACAGGAGGGAATAAAGATATTAACTGCAACACAATTAAAATGACAACAGAAAGTTTTGTGTGTTCAAATCAAGTGGGGCTACTTTCAGAAAGGGAGCCCCTCTTGTTAAACTGAATTGGAATTAATCATTGGTCTTTTACCGTGACCTGTCTATCAATCTTCCCTCTCCTCTGCATCCTCCCTTCCCCATCCTCTACGTTGGCTGAGCTCTGACTCACAGTCCCGGCGGGCCCCCGGGTGGGCTGCGGGCGCTGCGTTGGTGGTGGCTGTCTCACCAGCAGGGGCGGCGGGGAGGGCCCCGGGGCGAAGGGCACGCGGCCCCACATCTTGATGACATCCCCCAGGGGTTGGAAGCCCTCGTCGCAGCCCCGCTTCACCAGCAGGGTCATGGTGAAGTAGCCAGCCTGGAACCACTCACACATCTCCACTGTGGTGAAGGGACCTGGTCGTGGGTAGGATAGAGAGGTGACTTTAACCCTATAATTATGTAGCCGACTTTGTGTATCTCATTTAAATTAGTTCAGACAATAGCAATATTGATGATCAATATGCTATTGCTTGCATGTGTAAGTGTACAAATGACAGTAAACTCTACAGTGTGCGAGCGTACCCTGGATCTCTCCCTGTGGGTCCTTGTAGAACCACTTCATGGCGGCCTCATGGGACAGCGGCAGAGCAGCTGCTGTGTTCCTGCTCTCCTGTTGCTGCTGCAGAGCCTGGGTGAAACACTCCTCCTCCAAAGAAGTGTCCTGCAGTGATGCCACCATCTTCTCGGCCTCCTACACACACACACACACACAGGTTGTCATTACAACACCACATCAATTTACCTGGCAAGTTCCATTTTTTGTTTAGACTGAGCATTTAGACATTTAGCTTGGGTCTTTTAATTCAGCTTTACCATCAAGTTCAGCTGCACAAGTGATGCTACAATATTTTACAGATTGTTTATTCTGCGTTATGAGTCTAGAATATTCTGCAGAAAAGAATCACTAGTTGCAGCCCACCTCTCAGGAAAAGTTCAGTTCAGTTAAATGTGCTTCCTGTTACAATGAGATCATATTTCTGCTTGAAATGTGCCTCCTGATGTTTCTACCTGCTGCAGGTGCTTCATGCCCTCGTCGTCCTCGGTGTCTCCTCCAGATGGAGGGAGGAGTGGAGCAGCAGAGGAAGGGGGTGGGGGAGGCAGACTGGAGGAGGTGGGGACGCTGGGGCTCAGCTGGGCCTTGGAGCCCACTACTGGAGCCACGTCTGACACAAAAACAACAACAAAGAGAACCATCAGTAAAACAATGGGCCCTATTTTTAGTATTTCTATTTATGGGATGGTGATGCTGGATGGATAAGGAGCGTAGAGCCACCTACTGGCTCTGTATGTGATACAGCAGGGACAGCAGGTTCAGTAAACAAGATATTAAATGACGGGGCCTAAACATATTGTGTATCAAACCAAAATATCCAAGTGGCTGAATTTCCTCCCACACACTCACTGTCCTGAGCCTAAAAGAGCTTGGCTGAATGAAAGAAAAGCTCTGAAGTTACAAAGCCAGGACTAGACTCTTAATGTTTCAAATCAGAATTTAAGAAAAAAGTATGAAAAGCCAAATGTTTGGATCGTCATGGTTTGGAAGTTAACTCTTTGCAAAAATTATATATAATACTGGTTGCTCCAGCACTTCCAAAAAGGATTTAAAGGTTAAGACATTTTCAGCTTGAGTTTGTTGGTGAGTCAGCCAGTATGAGATTCATACAGGCAACAGCTCCTGCCCATGTTTATATGGAATCTATTCCTCCCTTTCAATTTATTTTTTCAAAAAGCTGGTCTAAACCTGGATTCGGATCAGAACATAGTGTTATCAAATCCATACTAGATATTCATAATAACTTTGCTGGCGATATATAAAGTTTGACATCATTTCAAAATTAATTTTCCAGCAAACAAGTCATCTTCAGAGTTGATACTTTCAGTACTGCATACGCACATTTGTATCACATTTCATATCATACTTACAAACTAATTTATCAAACTTTTTGTATTTTCTTCACATCATGCAGTCTTGTTTTACACTCACCATTAACTTTTGACAATACAACATGGTTAAACTTATGAGTACAATAAGTACGCCTCTTTACAATATGTCGGACTCGGAAAATAATTGGTTAAATAAAGAAGTAGATATTTTACTGCTGTTAACTGAATCTATCTTTGTGTTGTTGGTAGCACAAAAGTCTACTTAAACACAAAAAGGCATGGGGTAAGGAGTACCGTCACTGGGTGTGCTGCTGGCCTTGACAGGGTGGCTGTTGTTCAGCTGAGGGTTGTCCATCGCTGGGCCAGCGTTGCTGGGCCGAGGCTCCAGGAATGGAGGAGTACAGTGGACTGGAGGAGAGGAAGAGGGTGATGCTGGCTTCGTCTCACCATCCCCTACAGCAGAGGCAGCTTCTTTACTCTCTGTGTGGTGAGAGTGGAGGAAAGGAAGGGGGGAAAAAAACATTAAGTAGGATGTCACAATCATTTAGTAATTCATTCCTCCTGGGCCGGTGATTATCTAGGAAGAACCTGTATGGACAAATCCATCATGCATTGTGGCCCATTTAATCATGTTTTACTAACAGTAAAATTTTAAATCAATTGGATCACTGAACAAGTCTGTAACAATAAGGCTGGTATAGAAAAGTCTACATGTTCCATGACACCTGTAGGTGATCAGAATCTAACACTGCATTGTTTGACAGTTATATGAGGCCAATAGTGATATTATGGAATTTTAAAAAATCTGATATTTTTCAAGCTCTGGGAAATTGTGATAGTTAAGGACATGCACAAAAACATTCTAAAATCCATCAAATAAAGAAAAGTCTCTCCTCACCCTTGTCTTTGTCTCCGTCAGCACTGTTCCTATCAGTGTCAGCGTAGCTCTCCTCTTCCTCATCCTCCTCTATCCCCTTAAACTCCAACTCCTCCTCCAGGATTGTCTCCTTGCCACCCTTCTGACAGAAGACCAGGAGAAATGGTGGAAAAATGAAAGAGTGCTCAACAAATGAAAGTGAACAAATGCTCATGAACATTCATGAGGGCTGACAATAAAACAAATATACAGTTAAAATTTTTCACAGGGTTTGTACAGCATTTTAAGAATAAAATTCAAGCAAACTGGTACTATAAGTGCAATTGCAAAAAATAAAGTTTACAGAATTCCCCTATATCCACAGCAATCAATGTATACTGTCACTGTTTATTTCACCAGCTGTTCATATTAACTTTGATTGTATGTTCTGATCATGATTATTTAAAGCTTCCTAATTTCCGGGGAAAGGGATCAACAGAGGACTTTTGTAGCTATGGATGACGAGTGAACACAAGAAAAGAACTTTCCTTTATTATGTTGAAAATCAAGCATTTTTCAAGGGGTATGCTCAAATTCAAGCATATTCCTAACCTTGAAAATATAACTTTTCAAAACTTTCAAGACTTTGTATGTACCCTGTTAGCAACCCCGTAATATTATGAATAATAATAATTTAGCCCCACTTTTGACCCCGCCCCCCCAAAAAAAGGTAAAAAAGAAACACACCTTCATAGGCATGAAAGCTCCAGAGGAGTCAAAAGTGCCCATCTCCCCATCTTCCTCATCTGTGCACCATTCAGGCAGGCCGTCCCTGTCATCCTCTAGTCCCTCACTGCCTGCACGCCGGCGGCCACCACCGTGACCTTCAGAGTCCCGGAAGTCAAAATCAAACTTCCTCCGACGATTCTCACCTGGACCATGGTCTCGCCAGCCTGCTGAGCGAGGACCACCATCTGACAAAGAAATGAATGGAGCGCCATCAGTGAGGATACTGTCCCAAGTAAGAATCAGAGAAGTCACGAAAAAAAATTAAAAAAAATAAATCAATGAAACTTAGTAGGTTCCTACTACAAAAAGGCACAGAAACAAGGTTTCATAAAAGAAACATTGCCAAATTACAGCAGTTGCTCAGACAATCATGTGGTTATGTCTTAGAATCTGTTATGTCTCACCTCCTGGGGGTGTTGCTCTGTCATTAACCAGCTTCAGTTCAGAGTTTAAGATGAGCGCGTTGTTAGGAAAAGGCCATGTGGTCCCTTAACCTGACTATTGCGTCCTCAGAAACTGTGGAGGCTTTACAGTGCAGCTCTGTGTTCAGCCAAAATCCAGCTACTGTGTTTTGTATAAATCCCTTCACTTCCACTAGATGTCACTATATCTACTGTTTAAGTTAGACCTGCTGCACACATTAAGTTACACTGAGGTTTAATGGCATGGAATAAGGAGGAGTATAAATCACTGTCTTCTACTCAGGCCAGTTTAAGATCTAAAATATGATCTGCTTTCACCAAGTATGGTGTTAAACAGCCTACTCAAACTTAAGTGTGAACCAAAGGTAACACATTGGGTAGTTCCACTCATTTGAATGTTCACGTTTGCATTTTTATTTCCTTAAAGCCACAGAGTATTACTGATTACATAAAGAGGTTTACAGGGATTATGTATTAGTTTATGTGCTCCAGGTCCAAAAAGACCTTGTTGTTCAATACAAAGTGTCCATGTAACCCATATATGAATCATCCAGTCACCTGAAGAGTTTCAATTTCAGGTTCTTTTTTATCAACGTTATAGCAAGGGAAAACTGTTTGGGATTAAGAAACAATAATATGTAATATACATATTAGATACTTAAGTCAGTAAGTAAAAAGCCTGTAAAAGTTAAAATGACTATTGTTCAATGTTAATGCAATTTTCAGGCTTTGCTTACCAATTCGTCAAGAACTAAACTGGAAACTTCAAAGTAACCAATTTAGCCGCATTTCAGCTGAATCCATGCTCGTGCAACTGCACTGAAATTAGCAGCAAGCTTTAGATTATTAAACCACCAGTTTAATAAACCCATTCTAAACTGCAGCTAAACTAACAGCAACAGTCCCTCCATACTGGTGAATAAAATCATATCAAGGGCGTGTGGATTGCCCATTTGGCATTTTAAAAAGGAAAAATTATGAGGCCTTTGCTTTTTCTTGTGTATAGCTCTCATTTTCAACTCTACAATAAATAAATGTTTGTGTTTATCATACCATCTCTGCGGGGTACAGTAAGTCTCCAGCTGCTGCCCGGCTCCCCCTCGTCTTCGTCCTGCTCCTCCCGGAGGGTGCGCCAGTTATCGCTGTCAGCCCTTGTGAACTCCTTCCTCCCTGGAACCCCGGGGCCTGCAGACTCTTCAAAGCCAGGACGACCCACCTCCCGCCGCAGCGGCTTCTCAAAACGACGCTCACCCCTGAGGAAAGGAGGGAAATTCTTATCAGTTAAGTGATAAACAGAGGAAAATGAGCCCAAAACATTAAGTGGGTTTTATCCTAGAGAAGTATGTCCAGCCAAAACCTGCATCTCACCACCACAGATACCAATTCACACATTTCAACTAGGCCCATGAAGAAAAACTACTAAAGAAATACAACAAACAGATACTTTAGTTTAGGCAGATAAGAGAAGATGCCTGCAAAAGCAAGATAAATCATCCCATGAGAGCAAAAATCTACAAAAATACCAAAGAGGATTATTGAGTTTATTACACTGGATGACAGCTTCTCTCAGCAGTGAAGACATACACCTTAACTCTGCTATGGAGAACTGGGAGCCATGATTTATTTGACCTTCAGGTAGCGTGTGCTGGGTTTTTCTTACCGGTCATCCCAGCTCTGGCTGCGGTGTATCTCTCGGACGCTGCGGCCAAAACCCACTTCTGCATCTTCAATACTTCTTTGGTAGAATCCACCTTCACCACGACCTCGTCCTGATCACACACACACACACACACACACACACACACACACACACACACACACACACACACAAGGAGGGGTTTCAATTTAATATAATCCTCATCTGAATGAGATCAGCCATTTGGGATTGTTTCACTCACTCAGCCTAATCATTTTTTGTTTTTTTAAATACTTTTAAAAACACTTTTATAACTTGTATTGTACCACTATTTAATTAGCTTGCATCTCCTTCAAGCTGCAGACAGCCATACACACCAGCACACAAATGATGAACCCCATTCTTCTAAGTTGTTTCCTTGGCTGTCCTGAACTGGACAGCTAGTGTTTACATTGGCCATTCAACATGTGAAGAGTGCTATGTGTGCACAAGGTGAGTTCATAAGCCCAGTGGTTTTAGACAGGTGTGGCTGGACAAAAGGAGGACTATTTAGACAGGCCAAGAGGAAGTGTGCTACATCAAGATGGTGGAAGAAAAGGGGGAAATAAACACTTGAGTGGTTGGCTTAAATAAACTGTTTTACTTTCCATGGATAACAGCCATTGTAGTTTCAGCCAAGGCTTTTAGGCAGCATTTCTGTTGCTGTTGGATCCATGTTAGGCTTTAACACAAGTGGTTGTGGATTTATCATGAGTGCGCTTATGCTGAATCAATGCTGTACTTAAATTTTTTGCCATTTTTTTCCTCTTCTAATGGGTTTCTGGGAGGTGGTTTTTTTTGCCTTTAGTTTTTACCTCGACCGCCTCGTGTGGCCCCTCGTCCTCGGACCACTCCAGCTGGGGCGGCCCCACCCACCCCTTTTCCCATGAGCCTCAGCACCGCCACACTGTTCACAGACATGGAGAAGTTCCTCTGCAGAGAGAGAATGGAAAGAGCAAAAAGGGAGGAATGTGAGGAATGCGAGTTCACAGCCACATTTGTCAACCAACGGAACAGCTCGCTCTGGAACTGAGCTCGTATCGCGATGAGATATCACATGACGAGCTGAAAACATGTTCAACATTTGCAGGTTATCAGTGTATTTGTGAGTGTGTGTCTGTGTCAGACCTGCTCCTCCTCAGTGAGAGGCACCAGTGCCAGTGGCTGCATGGGCTCATCTTGCAGAATAGCAGCAAACTCCTTATCCTGCATGTCCTCTGGGACCTAAAACAACAACAACAACAACAACGAGCACAAAACAATTTATTACCAAACTTTCATCATGACTTCAAAAAACAACTGACCTACAAACAGCTTTTCATTTTTGAGGGTGGGAAAGTAAATGGAAGCAATATACATGCAGGTGTTCAGAAAGTGCTTGACCACTTTTTAGCACCAATGACTTCCTCAACATTGCTAAACATTAAAGCTCATTCTTCTTATTCTGTGATTCATACGGTCCTGAGAGAGACTATGTACAGGGTTTGTACAGCTTTTTAAGAGTAAAAGTCAAGCACTTGTCAAGCACTTTCAAGGTACCTGAACTAAAAATGTCCACAGTCTTGAAGCCTTTATCACCACATCTAAAACAAATATGACGACGGGATTGTTCCATTTCAAATATTAAAAGATTTTTGGTGTAGATGAAACACCAGATTATGTTGAAAATCAAGCATTTTTCAAGGAGTATATTGGAATTCAAGCATATTCCTAACCGGTTAAAATTAAGCATTTTCCAAACATTCAAGACTTTGTACGAAGCCTGTTTGTAGAGTTTCCCCACTAACCTTGTTGTCTTTGATATAAAGTGCTAACATCTCCTCTCGGCCGTAGCGGTACTCGGCCAGCTTGTACTTTGGCATGGCGGGGGAAGGAGGGGGGGACGTCACACTCCCCCCACTGGACAGTGCACGGAGCCTGCATGAGGAAGAGTACAGGAATTGTTAAGAATTAGGATCATGTATTTTTAACATCAAAATTTCTTGTATGAATCTTGTATGAGACCGTAAGACATATGAGGCTACATCGACACTGATATGTTTTTGTTTTAAAACTTTTGCTACATTTATGTTTTGCATCCATGGTCATGGGATATGCGTTTCCAGGTGTGTAGTATGGACCAAGAGAGATGGACAATCTGTAACAGAGATAAAACGCTTGTGTACGGAGATCGTTTTCATTTTAAAACATTTTGTGGATGCAGCCTCAGTGTTGAGAGTCAAAGGTAGGACTTGGGTGGAGTGTTGTTGGTAATATGTATAAATATTTAACAGTATCAAATGCATGAGAAATCAAATAAACCAGTAACCAAAGCTACTGGTCATGTGTGAGTGTTTCAACAGGGAGCTATTCTGCAATTACTGACTGAACCTTTTAATTTTTTTCTGTCTGCAGACAGGAGCTGACATACAATGTAGAAAAATCACTTATAAATAACTTGGTGTAAATTCCCCTGTTGACACAGAATGCATAAAAGAAATGGGAGTGATTGTGTAACTATGATAGAATTCCTTTAAATCTGAATCAAAAAATAAATAAATAGCATCCATCTTGCAGGAGGGAAAAAAAGAATTTACTAAATGTTCTGTAACAAATCAACCTACCTCCTACGCAGGTCCCCCTGAATACACTTGGCTCAAAGCAGATGATATATTAGCTTTCCAATCTCAAGATTTCATTTTAAAAAGCTATTACTAGCAGGCCAGATTCCAAGGCCTGCTGTTTAACAATGGCTCCATTCACATGCCTCTACAAAGTGTGTCATTGACTCACAGCCCCACATCAAAACCATATGCAACTCTGAGAGGTGTAGAAGTCGGTGTGGGTGTGTACAAGGTAAAGGAAAAAATCATGAAAGACCAGTTGGTTGCATGTGGCATATCAAAGAGGGTAAAAATAAGTGGAGCAGCGACTAACATGAATAATAAGAGTAGAGCTGAGGAGCTCCAGTGGGTGGGGTGCCAAGAAATATTTTTGTGTATGTGTGTCTATATATATATA
>LKNJ01001788.1:0-51966 GCA_002120245.1 Maccullochella peelii | reverse complement strand
ACACACACACACACTTGTATTTACCGTAGCAAAATTTAGCTTCCCTCCCTAACAGGACAAGGCTTGAAATCTAAAAGATCTTCCAAACACTCTATACATTCATAATCCTTTGAGAGTCTTACAGAGCAAAGGTTGGCCTAATATTCGTTACATAAATCTCAATGCGAGGCAGAATGTTTTGACAATGAATTGAATTTTTCCACAGTGACAAATGTGCTTTCCAACTTGCCAACAAAACCTCAAATAGTCTAAATAATTTTGTGACGCTAACAAGCATTAAAAGACTTGCAAACATGCTGGCCAGATAGCTGTATGTGGTGAACACAGGATCTGGCCACTGCATGGCTATATTAAAAAGGGCAAAAGGATAAAAGTGGGCTAAGAAGGGCCACTGAGAAAAGAGCAGCTGCAGATGTGTAAAGAGAAAAATATTCTGGGAGGCTGGCACCGCACCAAGAATGCACACAGCAGTCACAGGCCGTTGCAGATGGAGTGCTACCAAACTGGAGGCTACGCCCCCCGATTAATCACTACACAAACATACACTGAAGAGGAGGTGGAGAAACAGCAGAGAGAAAGACAGACAAGGACAGGACACTGCTGTGACAATCCCTACATTTTGACTTCACAAAAAAATGTTTTGCCACAGTTAGTGATTACAAGAGGAAACTGTCTTTGAAAGCTACAACTGAAAACATTAAATCACATATAGCAACCCACTGAACTCTTACTGCCATGTGGAATTGTTATGATTTACTGGTACACTGGACCTAAAGACAGCGATGTTGGCTGGTCTCTTAGGGCATTTGCCCGGTTAGTGCGGTTCTTTTGGGCAGGTGTGAACACAATTGCACTCAGGTGCGGACCAAAACAACCGCACCGAGACCCTTTGGAGGAGGTGGTCTCGGTCCGGTTCCAAACGAACTCTGAAGTGGTTCGTTTGTGGTGGGAACGTAATCCAACCCAACTACGCGGTATACGCCGCAAGTTTGAGCTAAACGGCTTCTGTAGCCAGGTGTGCTTTGCATTCTGGGATGCGGCAGAGCAGGCAAACTGTTTCTAGTAGTTGGGCTATAAATGAACTACACCACGGTCGCATGGCTTCAACATCACCACCACTATGATTTCAACTTATTTGATTTTGTGCTCTTACTCTTCTACAAAAGCCTTTCAGAAAGTCTGAGTTAGAATAGTTTGCAAGAGAGCGAGTATAAACACAATGAGAATGTAAAGGCGGACGAGATGACGTTTAATGTCCCCGACCACCTCTGTAGTCTCATTTAGCCACTTGTTAGCAACCGCCTTTTTTAAGACACGTAAAAGCTTAAAAATTCACGAGCGGGGTGTTTACTGACCTATTTTATGTCGTTTAACGAAACGTGAAAATCTTTTAAGCTTGTGTTAACCACAGACCTTTTTCAGGCATCTAACCACAAATTAATTCAAGAAACCCATCAATGAGAGAACCAAAAGTGCAAAAAGGAAAGTCATTTCCGGGTTTTAGGACTCATTCCTGCAGCACTCTATATGCAACTAACAATTATTTTCCTTATCGATTAATAGGCCGATTATTTTCTTGGTTAATAATTTCTAAAATGTCAGGAAAACATGAAAAGCCACAATTTTGCAGAGGCCAGGGTGGCATCTTCAAAGCTTCTTTCAATCCAGGCAACAGCGCAAAACCCAAAGATATTAAGTTTACTATCATATGAGACAACGATTCCAACAACAATTAATCAAATCATTTTTTCAGCTCTAATCTCCAGTATGGACAATTCTGGTCCCCAGAGGATGAGTTCAAAAACTTCAGAACAAGCAAGTAAAGTAGACCTTGAGTAGAGTTGAATCATAAAAACACATTTAACTTAATTTAATCTTCAAATGTCTCTAATCTTCAAGAGAGCAATCACATGCATTTTCTTCAGGATACACTTCTCTATGTATTCTGTACTGAAACAATGTAAAGAAATCTGATCAGTTACCATTCTGGGCCGAAGTTAAGAGTCTCAGCAGTCATATTCCTCACGTCCACACAGAACTGAGTATCTGAGGGAAAAAAATTATTTTCAGTTTATTTTCTGCAGAAAAAAAACGCAACTTGTAGAAAATGTATGAGCAAAGGAATAAATGCGCTTTACCCTGTCCAGATGATCGGAGCAGGCTGGACTGGGCTGGACCAGGCTAGAGCTGGCTGGCTTTAGTTAGGCTTAGGTGACTAGAAGGCTGAGTGGTGCTTAAGCTGTGGTCACAGAGCTCCCCAAACACACAGACACAAAAAGAATAGCTGCCAGTTTCAGGTGCTTGAGGAATACCAGGTTATCAGGTCCTAACTAGGTAAGGAAGGGGGTTCGACGATAGTTTGGAGAATGGAAGCTCCTGCTACTCACAGCCGAAAAAGGTTGTTAAACATAAAAAAGAAACAAAAGGAACCTCGGAAATTAAGAATGGAACAAAATAAAACACTCTTGCTAGTAATAATGTTTGCTTTTTTTCCTTTCTTTTTTTTTTGTTTTTGTTTTTTTTTTTGTTTACAGCAGTTATAGCTCACATTAAAGTTAAAAATATGAACTGTTTCATCAAAAAGGTAACGCAGAAACGAACTAACAGCCAAAACAATGAAACAGGCTGCTGGAACAGCTGCCAAGAGCAGACGCGACTCACACTCCTCTTCTCCTTTCTCTCTCTCTCCCCCTCCGTGCCTTTCTCTCTCGCTCCAACTGAAATGTGGATTGACGGAGACCCTCCAGGTAACTCCTTTATTTCCTGTCCTCCTCCCTTTGCACCACTGGAAATGAAGCAGAGTTTGAGAGATGGAGATCAGAAAAATCGAACGATTAACAGGAAAAAGAAAGATGGAAAGAATCATATTAGAAGTGTACACTTAATAAATTAGCTGCCGGTGAGGTGCATTTTCACAGCCTGGCAGTCCGCCTATATTGTGATAGCAGAGGAAGTGTAATTTGATTTTCCGTTGTGCAGCCTTGACACACTATTTTCGCAGCGTGCCTTGGACTCCCTGAAAGGTACCAAGCCCAATTTCATCAATCCGTTACAGCACGCTGAGCTGAGAGAAAAACACTGTGGTATTCCTTCACTGAATAAATTAAACCGCAAACTAGTTGTAGTCTAGTGCTCAATCACAGCCCAATGTTTCTGCTGCTCACAGGAGATTTTCCATCCAGAAATCTAGGGAGTCTATTTCAGTGATGTTGTGAACCAGCTGCTTCTAAAACCGTGCAGCTGGCTGGGGATAGTTCCTGAAAATGTCATGGTAACTAAATCAATATCCAGGCAACTAAATTTCAACAGGTAAATCTCAAACATGGTTAGCGTGTGTCTCTATGATATGAACAAAGACTTGCATCCTTGTATTTAAACATTTTGACCAACTTCTTTCCTGTTATCTTCATTATACAAGAGTAAGCCACATCACTTTAAGTAAAGTTAAAGATCCCCCCAGACATGTATTAGAACGTGTATACAAATAGTATGCTTGGAACAATAATGTGTGCCTGATAGGTTTTTTCCCCAAAAAAAAGGCATCTACTCCTTCTAGCTCTTTAAGAATTACAGAATCTAGAAATATGCTAATATTGTTCATTTCTAAAGTTTTCTTGCTGGACACAAGATGTACCCTACTTCACTCTTAAATCCATTCTCAGTGTATGGCCGCTGGCAGCTTCAACTTTCTACATCACACTTGTATAAGTTGCAAATTGGAACAGGAGTGGCTTCCAAACTATTTGCGATGTCACAAATCATGTTCATAGGCCCGCCCCTTAAAATCAGATTTTCAAGCACATAGAAAATATCCACTTTCAGCAGACAAATGTGAAAAAATCCTTCTAGCATCAGACTCTGCACATACAACAGTGAAGCTAAAACATTCAACTGTAGGAACAAAAAGAAAAACATATTTTTGAGTGGTGGGGGACTTTAACAGTGACAGATGTACAACTGGGGCTAGCGGAAAATAAATTGCCGGCCTGGCTGTTACCATTATTCACATGTTATACCAATGTTCATGAAGTTAGAGTGGTTATTTTAATTTCCTACTTTAAGATTCTACGTTTTCACACTCCATCTGCACAGAGCACTGCTCCTCTAATACACAAGCACCAGGCCAACACTTTCTCAACTAGCTGAATTCAGGATGTGATTTAACACATATCCTTTTAACACTGTTAGGATGGGCGACGTGCCATCATATGCACAGACACTGATTGTGTTTCCCAAGCACCCTCTAGCATTAGCTTATGTTGTTGTTCAGAGTTCTGGTGTGCTTCTGTGTTGTCATATTTATTTGTACAATCTGCTTTAGGTAGCTGGGCTTTGCAGGCTAATTCAAGGACATTAAAAAGGCTTAAAAAAACCTATTACAACACACAACATTTTAAGACTATCTTTTGTCAAGCAAGATGTTAGTAGGGCTTTTTCATCAATTTCAGTGACTAAAATAAAACACCACCAGCAGATTGTATCAGCTGTACCCAATTACAATCACTTCGTAAATTGATCAAATAATCCATTGCTTAGGGTTGGGTGACATGGGGCAAAATTAACTTTTTTTTGTCCACCAGCCAAATGGATAGTGAATGTTCAAATTCTGCCAGCCACTCAACAGATTACCATTGGGTTTTTTTGGCTAGTGAGTGAAGCAAATCTACCAGCCACTTGCATATTTTACCAGCATTTGGCAGTTTTATGCCCTGCATGGTGATTTACAATGTGAGACAAAAGAACTGTTTATGTGGAGGTATCCATCTATTTAATGTCTCTGGCTGCATTAACCCATTGTGTGCAATGTTGCAAACTAGCAGGACTCCCGGCTATATTGGAATTACAGGATTTTTGCGTCAATGGGATGACATACCTTTATTCAGATATCAACAGAAGACTGTATCTATTGGCACACAGTCAAAGCCTCTTAGGAGCTGTGGTATTTGAATGCTGACAAAATTATTGTTTTATCTTCTAAACAGGCTAGGAAATTAGCACCAGCCAAATGGTGGTAAAATATGAAAGTGGCTTTCACACACAAACTAATGGTTTACTATTGAGTGGCTGGTGATTTGAAACATTTCTCTGTCAGTTTCTGGTAGATGTTCACATTTTAAAAAGTTAATTTTCCACCCTGCTTCTAAAGTTGTAAAATTTTAATATCCAGAATATTTTCAGTTTTTTCAAAAAGACTGCTGAAAGAAACTGAACAAAATCCTAGAGGCGCAGAGGCTAGTTAAGTGAGGGGGGCAGGACTTGTGTATGTCGTAAGTACTGCAATGGCATCCCTGGTGGCACAAGGTTTGGCACACAATGGCATGATGTGAATTTAAATTGATACACATAATGCATGCCATTTCAATTTTAAGAAATGCAAATATTAATAACTAGTTAACTTTGTCCAGATGTTTCTATTTTCAAGGATTACATAACTTTCCAACCTACAAGGCAGTGTCAGCTCCCAGCAGCTGCATAGTATAAGCCCCTAACACTTCCATTCTAGTGGAGTACAACTTTTCATTTGATTCAGCTTTGTAATTATGTAAAATATGTAGTATTTATGTTTTTATGTTTGTGGTAGGAACTAGCTAAAACTTGCCAATCGCTATAAAAGAAGAGGCATTCAACTCCTGGGTCCGCCGATAAATTATGACTCAAAAGAACACTGATCAGACCAACAACAAAAATGTAATTCTGAATTACTTAATAGTGAGACATTATTTGACCATCTCACAGGGCCCTTATGAAGCAAATCAACAGTTAGTGACATGATAGTTGTAATACTCCATTTTATACTTTAGGAAATTCCTCTACATGTTGTAAGAAGTGGAAAAACAAGCTTTCAACGCAAGCATGGCACCCAATGGCATCATGTTATATCGGCATTTTGTAGGTTCACCATCTACATTCATTTTTAATTAAATTTATAAATTAACAACAAAACATGCTTTTTTGATTTTTGGAAATTGTGAAACTGGCAGTCTTACCGCTACTGTTGGAACTTCTGCAACTTATAATGCCTCATTGAAATTGGTTAACACTATGTTATTACAGAAGAAATTAGTACACGATTGCAGCCAGTACTTTAACTGTCTACCTCCTAAGTAGCTCAAAAGACATTAAATAGTTTAACTATTAAAAATGCAATATACACATGTTTAAGACAACAGACTATTGGAAAATTGGATGCTGACGGGTCCAATTTACATCTGACTGCAGTGTGTGGGAACTTTAACCCAAACATCTTTAGCTAGCTTTGATGAGTTAAGCCTCATTACTTAACTGCAGACCCCAGGCCACAATAAGCAAAATATTTACATTTTTTTTTTACTAACTTTTCACTTAGAAAAGTGAAGCATGGTCACACAGAAATAACGTTGCTTGCAGAATATGAAATTTCTTCTGCATTTGAAGATTTGCAAATGTTATGCACTTCAAAACGTGGCGGGATAACGATTTCAAGCTGCGAGGATGCAGACTGTAAAGCTATGCTAAAGCTGACCTTCAAATGTTTTTCAATTTGTAACTTTAACAAACGGAACAATGCTAAATTGTGTGGTCGTAAAGATGGCTAACATAGAGACAAAATAGCTCGAGTTAACATAAGCTAACGTTACCATCAGCGGTTGCGAGCTACATTAGCTTATAGCTTGTTCGTCTTTCGAGCCAATTACAGCAGATCGATATGTGGGGAAAGGGGGACAAATCAATCGTTACAACAGTATTTGCCCCACAATATCATATTCCTGTTGAATAACACAGATGGGTTAGCTAGCTTGCTACCTAACCTAACACAGGGTATGCGTTGATCGTAAAGGCCTTCGCTTGTAGGTTCAAATGACACCAGATATGATGGCGGAGGGGGCGGAGTGTTGAGATCGGACTCCCCGGCCTGCTCCGCCAATGTGCGGACTACCACCTCCACTCTGCTGTCGGCGTTAAGCTAGGGCTAATGCGATGTAAACAAAACAAACACAATGACAGAAACAACAGAGTTTTAGCCGTAAAATGACTTCGTGCAAATTATTTTCTCAAGACATATAAATCCAAACCATTCGGGCTGCTAGAGTCGAGGTTAGCTTGTTAGCTCACGTTAGCCAGCTAGCTAAACGACAAGCTGCAAAGAGGAACCATGGCTTACCTTCACTGTTTATAGCTACCAGACTGGTTGTCTGCACGGTGTGTCTACAGCCAATATATCGTATGCATTGGTCTCTTTAAACACTGTAAACGTATTCATTCGACAGAATCGTACTTTCAGAAAGTCGCGCTCTGTATTTTATTTATTATTTTTTCCCTCTCCTCCAACGGTCGCAGCTGCGTATCAGTATGTGTCTGCTGGCTCCTAGTCGCTGCTCTTCTTGTTGTTTGTGTTTCGGAAACATGGCCGTCCGTGTGATACCACGTGACTGGGCATTGACAAGCAGCTAGCCAATGCTGTAGCACAGCAAACACACCCCTATTTACCAGCCTGGTTTGTGTGCCGCACTTTGCAACTGCATGTTCAAATGCGGACCGTCGTAGCTGGTTGGATTTAATTAAAATGTAAGCTGAGGAGCGACGACAACTTTGGCATGAGATTTGTCTTGAAGGCAGACATCGAAAACAGCTGTTGTCCCAGAGTAACGAAATTAACTTCTGGCGAAGTTGTTTCATAAACTTTGGAGTCAGTAGCATCATGCTTGATATTCACAATTAGATATTTTGAGTTATTAGCTATCAATACCCTTGAAAGTGAAGTGAATGACTAGCATGTTGAGCGGCAATGTCGAGCTGAGCATGTGCAATACGTTGTGGAAGACAGTATAGGGTTTAGTCAGCAGAGGGCGCTGTTGAATAACAGCGGCACTATACAGTATAAAGTATAGTATCAGTAGGGGGTTTTGGACATATCCTGCTCCTTTGAAAGTGGGCCATTCTTCACATATTGTAAATATGCATGAAGACTAAATTAGCACTGGCAATACATTTCATGCGTTCTCTGAAAAGGGGATGAAAGTGGATGAGTAAAATATTGAGGAAATGTGCAGATATTTAAAAAAGAACCCAAGTGGTTGAAAGTGTGTATCATCTGGATATATTTGATTTGGAATTAATTAAATGTAAATTAATACTGAAAATGTAACAACATTAATATAGTTTTTAATTGTATGTTGAAGAGGTACAGATACATGTGTGAACCTGCGCGTGATCAAACATGGATGTTAGACGTATAAAGAAGAATGAAGCAAACAAATCACAACAAATACAACTGTAGCATGACAAAATACACATTTAATTGAGATGTTTTGATTAAAATTAGTAGATAAGAAAATGTGTAAATTAAGTAAAATGGGAATACATGGCTAAGACAATTTAATTTAAATAACGGTATATAATGTGTGTATAGGAGCATCAGAGTGTAACCTAATCTAATCATGAGGCCCTGAGGGGTCCTTTGTAAGTTAGTAGTTCTAAGACCTTTGTGATTTTAATTTATATTGTACCTAGATGGTTCATATTCCAAAATGAATTGGGTTTTTAATGACTTTACCACAAACTCAATGACACACAACCTGCGCAATGTACAGACAGTGGAGGAACGGAGGGAGTGCATGTTGAGTTGTAGTTGTTCAAAATGAGCACTAGAGGGAAACAAACACTAGATCAACAGTTGTACTTTTGATGGATGAATAACTACTGAAAACTACCACTGAAATGTTTATATGTGCTTAAAACTATTTTATTGTGTTATAAAGCATCATCAGAGCATTTACATCCCATGTGCAAAATGGTTGAATGGCTTAAAAATGTAGGAACAACCATTATGTTGGAGTTTAATACAACAAAGACAAAACACAAGAAGTACACGCCAGTGATTCTCTTCATACCACACCTCAAGCTTCAGCTCTGTCTTCAGAGGCAGCTCGACTGTGCCCAGGTAGAAGTCTTCGTTCCGCTAAGGGTTGTTGTTGTTGTTGTTGTAGATGACTTTGGCCTGGAGGGTCTGGTTGCCCATTGGGACCCTCACAAAGCCATCAGTTTGGGAGAATACGTCACCCGGCAGGCCACTCACACTTTTGACAGTGAGGATGAGGTGGGCCAGGCCTCGCTGCAGGTGCAGGTGCCTGGTGGGATGACACACACACGTGCCTGAATCATGGGAGCTGGGAGCGGAACCCTGAGTGCACTTGTTGGAGCAGTGTTTAATTAAAGCATTTTGCAGAATGTAGTCTTTGCTAGCCTCCTTCATTCTCAGGATCTTTAACCAGCTGGTAGAGAGGGTGCATGCTGGAGATGGTAATGTCTGGTTTGATTCTCAGGCTTTTCTTCCAGTTACTGAAGGCACCCACTACCTGAGTGTACCTCAGCTTGAACTTACTGCTTAAACTGTCCATGTTTTGATGTCTTTTCAGGGCTTTCTTGTAATGCGCCACGTGAGCTTTTATTTCAGCACTCCTGACACTTGCTCATGCAGCCATCTCAGTGTTTAGGCAGTCCCCCACCTTTATCTCAGTATAGCCATCCAATGCTGCCTTGCACGTTTGCACAGAGGTAACACTCTTCACTGTGCCACACAGATCAACTTTGAGCATGTAATGAGGAGAAGGCTGTTCCTAAACTTACTCACTGTCTAAAAATACTCTCTGTTTGCCTTTAGTTTTGTTTATTTTTGTCGTGTGCTTTAATTTTAGTCTATCAGTTTGTATGTATACTTGTATTTGTATTTTATCCTATATGTGAGGCACTTTGTACGTGTGTGTCAAAAATGGCCAGGAATTTAATGTAATCTGGCTTGGTCTGGTTATTATACTGTGGTGGTAGTTTTTTTCACACTGTAACTGAAGTAGAAAGAAAACAGTCTCTTAGAGAAAGCATAACACACATTACAGACAAAAGAAATGAAGACTATGATATTAATGTGCATAATTTCTGCATGATTTCATTATTAGACAGTCTATGGAATTAAACTGGGGCTAGAGTGACACTTTTAAAGCCCCTGAAAACTTGGCTTCAAATCTTTGGAATTTCTCTATTAAATATTCATGACTAACTAAGCAGCATCAAAGTAAGTCTCATCTTGTTCCCTTGTACCTGTATGCATATACTGTATGTTGCAGGCCGTATTAAAAAGGGTTACCTAAAAATCTATTTAAATACTGTAATTTACAGAAACACTGCAGCATTTTTCACATGAATTTTTTCTGACATAGTTTTTGTAAATATATTTTTATTTCTCACCCATAGCAGGAGCTCCACAATTCTTGGTTAATGAAGCTGAACTCGTCCTTGCTTGAACTGACCCATGACGGTCCTGGCAGCTTCACACTGCGTACCCCCAACTATGAGCAATGTGGTGTTCAAGTCTAGCTTTAATGTACAGCTGGGCTCCACATCTGTAAAGCTCCCCATGACGAAGGCTTCACTAGATTCATAGAGTGGTGGACAATGTCATGTACAGTTTCAGGCGCCTTCAGTCCTCCACAGCCACAGCCGGCCTCTGCAGCATTTGAATTTGTATCAGAAAATGTCTAATGCATACGTTATAGAACTGTTGAGTCTGTGATATGTTGTCCCACCATCTCTCTCTGTAAACCACTGTCTCATTTAGTTTTCCAGAAGTTGTTAGGATTATTAAAGTTGTGGGAAGCTTTTGAATTCAACATAACTGCTCATTTTGCATGTTTCATTGCATTTAAGACCGGAGAAAAACAGTATAATACAAAACAAGTTATTCATCCAGGGGGATACTTGCAAAGGGATTGATGTGATTTTTATACAGTTTATACTGACACTGGTGATCCAAATACAACAAGATCATACAGTGCAAAGGCAAAGTAAGTATAGAAAGCAGTGTATATAATACATAAGATGCACAGATACCAGTGCATTCCTTTATTGTCTTAAATGAGGTAAATAAGGTGAACAGAGTGAATTTGTGAGATAAGTTAGAGCATGTGCACAGCCTGACAGAAGCCTGTGCAGAGATGCATGGCTGCAGACGTTGTAGGAGCAGATAAGTCAACTGGCCAGCCAATAGATCCACCCTGAGCTGCTGCTGCTGCTTTGCATACTGAGTCTCTGTCCAACAGTCATTGCACTTACAGGATGACATATTAAACAGAGCACTCCTCATCACCACATGGGATTTCTTCATTCATAGTGGTGTGAAACAGGACATGTCAAACCCCCAGATGAGGAAATGACCTGGTTTTGTATTGTTTTCATCTACTCCAGTTGTGTGATGTTGCATCTGTTTTGCACCTGCGTCCTATCCTTCTCCCTGCTGATGGCGCCCCCCCTGGTGAGTGCCAGTGTGTCGAACAGCTTCAAAGACTGCAGCCAGTTTTTCTACATGCAGACACCACCTGCAGGGGCGAAGGGGGCCAGCCTGAGGAGGATCTGCCAGAAGTATGCAGACAAACTGCGCTACGCCACGTTGTATGACAGCAGTCGCCGCCTCCCCCTCTACTCAGCCTACATCTTTAAGAAGTCTGACGGGAAGAGGAGGATGGACACACCATGGATGTATGAGCCACAGGTAGAGAGAGCAGCACTAATGTATTTGGTTTATTTGTCACTTAGTGTTAAGCCTGAGAGAAGCTGAATGTTTTTTGGGCAATAATGACACATGCCCAACAATGACAAGAACTGTAGTAGGCTACAATGCCTGTTTGTATTTCACTCTAGTTACTCTAGGCAAAATCTGGACCTCATACGTTGATTCACCTGTCAATCACCCAAACATGCCCCCAAATATACTTCTCATTAAGGGAATAGTTTGACATTTTGGAAAATACGCTTTTTTGCTTTTTTGCAGAGAGTTCGATGAGAAGATTTATACCACTCTCATGTCTGCAAGCTAAATATGTAGCTGGAGCCAGCAACTGGTTAGCTTAGCTTAGCTTAGCACAAAGACAGCTAGCCTATATGTACAAAAACATACAGTACATATTGACCATACAAACATGGACATCATCGAAAAAGCCAAAACTTTGAACTATTCCGTTAAGTTTTAAAAACATTAATTGAATTCTTTTTTTATTTCATTTTTTTAAACAAAAACATATTTTTAAAATCACCATGACCATACATTAGACAAAGTAAAACTAACTGCTGAGACCATAACTTGTGATAAAAGAATCATCACTGGCATTAGATTTGAGAGAGAAGTTTTGCAGCCAGAGATTACATTAGTGGTACTACATTTTAAGGCGTTTTTTTTGCATTGGCTTAAGTGTCGTGGCCTTTGGAATACAGTCACTTTCAAAATAAACACAACATTTCTTTCATTTCTTTTCCTTACAGCTGGTTTCTGATGATGAGAGTGGCAACATGAGAGCACTTCCCCTTACTGAAGACACCCCCCCTCTGATTGAGGCCAGCCAGGCTGTGTTGGAGGACTACACTGATGCTGTAGAATATAGACGTGGCCCACTGAATCCTGACCTGCACCAATCAGAGCCAGATGACAAATCCTCCACCTATACTCTGACCAATGTAGTCCCATTGATCCCAAACTTCCTGGACACTTCCTGGAACCCATACTTGGACGTCATCCGCCGTCGCCTCAACAACTTCTGCCACGGTAAATCTTTCATGGTGACAGGGGTGACCGTTGCTGGGGCAACCATCCAGCGAGATAACAAGGACCGCCTGGCAATCCCAAAACACTTATGGCTGGCTTACTGCTGCCCACGGTTTGACCGTAACTCTCCGTATGAGGTGAGGTTCATGTTCCCTAGTTATGGGGGCTATGCACTGAATGAACAGACTGACCAGAGTGTGGTGGAAGTCCCTCTGAAGACTCTGGAGAGCTTCCTGAAGAGCCAGACAGACCTGGACAGTGACCTGACTATTTTCTACAAAGGGTGTGTGTCAGAAAACACCTTCAAGAAGAAGAGAGACCTGGCCAGTGTTTGAGTATGATGGGACATCTTGAACTGGATGCACAGTCACGGATGAAGCCTATGATGAAATGCACCTACTGTAAAAACAGGACTAACTCTTTAAGGAGTCCTGACTTAATTTTGCTTTAAATGGGGCATGGTTTAGATTCGGATTAATGGTCTCTATAAGGTAGGATGGGATAATGGACCATAGCACAGATGGCCAATTAGCACCACCAAAGGAAATAAGGAATAAGGTGTACCTGCACATTAAAGAGGCACCTTAGCAATTTCGTATCACACTTCTGCACAGTTGGGGAATTTACAAGTCATTATAAAGTCATGTGTATTTCAAAGAGAAGGTGTGTAGGCTAAATCAGATTAGGCCCTGGTTATCAGGATTTCATGGTCCAGATGTTGAAACCAAATTTAAACCATGTTCCTGAAATACCTCAGTTTGGCTCTATGTGGCTTACTGCTTCTAAGAAGTGTGGCCATTACTGTATCTATGGCAGTGCTGAACAAATGAAGCTTCAATGTGTAAATATTTAGCAAACTGAATTTTTAAAAGAAAATACTGAGTGAAAATAAAAGTAAATCAATGGGAAATATGTCTCTCGAACACAAATGAGGTATACTGTGGGTGGAAAAGGTGCTAAAACATTTTCTTTATGGGGAATTTAGCTCATATAGTGGCTTGAACACAATCAAGTGGATGCTATATATCACATAAGAAACCATCTTTCCTGGCACCTGAGTAGTGCCACTATACTCTGCACCTTCATGCATGACATTGGAAAGTGTTCAAAATATGTTGGATATATTAGGCTTCCTGTTCATGAATGAATTATGACTTAAACAGGCTGTCACTTAGAACTGCAGATATGTTTTCATGAATAAAATAACAAAACAGTTTTTTACATGCATAACATGACATGTGGTCTATGTCTGTCTCCAGTGTTCCCCACTAAATTTAATGTTATGGTCTCCCATCCCCTATTTTGTAGTGAAATCATCCTGTATTTATAACCCTGTCCTTGTTTTCACAAGTAATCTGCAAAATTATGTTTCGCTTATTAATTTCATTTATCCAGATGTCCTTGTTGTTATATTGCAAGTTGTACTTTTTAGGGAAGAGCTCATTTCAAATGTATTACCCAAAAGTTTTTATAACAGCAGGCCAAGGGGATGACAGCCTTTGGACAACTTAATGACTGATAAGAAGTTCATATCCCTCTGTGGGCAATTTAACAGCTACATAATGGCTTCACTGTTTGAATAAGATACACTGTTGCAGTTTAGTCAAATGCTATGGGGGGCCACCTAAACCCTGACCAGAACCAATCCAGCTCAGCGGACAAGGTCTTCACCCACACTCTGACCAATGTACCCCTGGATACTGATTTTCAGCACACTCTAGGCTGCTATATTTGCAAAACATGTGCTTACAGCTCACTAACTTCTGCCAAGGCACCGCATATGTAATCAGTGGGGCGGGGTTTATGACCTATACTGCAGCCAGCCAGCAGGGGGCTATCGAGATGTTTTGGCTTCACTTTTGGGGAGCTGTCATACCGTCCATCTTTATATACAGTCTATGGTTTAAAGAGGTTAAGAAGAGGTAAGATGACCTTTTCTACCTTCTTCCCCACCAATGACAGAGACACTGATGTCTTTGCTATTGGCTGTCTACTGCAGCTGTTCCTCTAGCGGTGGGTGGATCTGCTGAGGTGTAAGAAGTGCACTGTTTTGCATACTGAGTCCTGATTACAGAGAGCAGAGTGTGAAACCTGTGTTAGCTGAGCTCCATGGGCAGATATAGAGACACATTCAATCATTTGTAGCAGCTCACAGAGATATACTTGACTTCAATTTAACAGCTTTAACCTCTCACCAGAGCGACATCAAAGCCCTCCTGACTATGGCATTATGGGCGCAGATGGCTTTCTTGCTTGTCAGCATAATAACATCAGCAGTAAGAGGGAGAGTGGAGAAAGAGCTGTCTCCAGAGTGCAGGGAATTCCTCTACATGGGAACACCACCGACTGGGCTGGAGCACCACTTCCTCAAGTTCATTTGCCAGCGTTACAACAAGAAGCAACGCTATGTGACGCTGTACAACACCGTGGACCATATACCTGTCTACTCTGCCTACACTTTCAAACGCTCAGATGGGGAGAAATGTGTGGATGTCCCATGGATGTATGAACCTCAGGTAAAGAAAAAAAGAAGGTTGGACATGAGGTGCTTTTAACATAAACAGCATGCTATATTTTTTCTGTAGTGAAATCATGTTAGTATTCTTGTGCAAAAGCTTCAATTCATGCAGATGTTGTGTAGTCACATTCTACCATCCTATCCTCATTTGTCTGTCTGCCTACACAGCTATCTACATCCTCTGATACAGATGAAATGCAGCCTTTCCCACGTGGTTACATGCACATGAATTTTGAAGATGCCCAAGCTGTTCTGGATGATTATACAAACGCCATCTTTTACGAGCGTGGCACTCTCAACCCAGACGAGCATCAGGACAAGCCTGATGACAAGGCCTCCACCTACACGCTCACCAATGTCGTGCCCATGGTGCCCGACTTCAACAACAGAGTGTGGAACAAACAGGAGAACATCATCCGCAAACGGCTTAACAACTACTGTCGTGGAACAGCTTACATCGTCACAGGTATCACCACCTCGGGGAAGATGATCCGCCGGCAAAACATCAACCGCGTTGCAGTGCCCACATACTTGTGGTCAGCTTATTGCTGTGTTAACTATGACCACAATGCACCTTTTAATGAGCGCTATAAGTTCCCATCTTTTGCTCACTATGGCCTCAATGAGGAGGAGAACAACGAGGTGGTGGAAATCTCTGTCCAGAAGCTGAAGGAGTTCCTCAAGAAGACAACCTTTGTAGACCAGAACTTTCAGATCTTTATGGGTGACTGTGTTCCACCAGCATCCAGTAACGCTGAATAGGCAAATATTTTGCTATAAGGCAGCTATGTGCCATTTTGCCTTAACTATCTTGGTCATGTTCTGTTTCTTCTTCTTCAAAAGGCCTTTTGCACAGCAGACATTTTGACTTGTCATAGTAAGAAAACCCCATGTGTTACTGATAATATTAACGATGGCTCCCAGTAGAAGTGTCCCAGATAGTGAGTCAGCATGCACAATACCAGGACCCTGAAACTGAAGTAGCTAAATGGAATTCAGCCTTGATTCATTTTTATTATTTACACATGTGCTTTTTCTGCTGTGAAATGTCAAAATGTCTTCTGTTGCAAAGGTCAATAGCCTATTGGAGGAGCTAACATGGATTTTGTATCACTAATAACAATACACACTGACAGAATTGATAACAGTGCTCTCACTGTATTTTGAACACTTGATTTAGAAATGACTGGACATTAGTCTCAATGAAAATGTAACAAAAATGTACCTGCTTTGTCTAATTTGCAGTAATAAACCTTTACAAACAGTAATTAAACTGTCTTTGAAGCTTTATTGTGACACATTCAAGAACATTTCTCCAATATTATATGGATTGCTTATTATCATTCACAAAAGTAACACATGAAACCTGTTAGCCTACTCTAAAATGAATACTTTAAGGCCTAATTTGATATTGATTTCATACTTCTCACCTCATATTTTTAAAATCTTTATCCTGCCTACATGAAACAATCACATACGATATTACAGCACCAGCATTATAATTGATCTTACTAAAATTCACAAAGCTTTTCATGGGGTCACTATTGCCGTAGTCCTTATGGCATATACTACAGACTCTAGATCATTGGTATTCATACTGGGTGAAGAGAGTGGACTTAAGAAAGTTGAGGATGGTCTGTAGAGATTCTAGACCTTTGTTTTTTCCCCTCCAAAGCCACAGCTGAAACAGCTTAGCATTTGTGTAGAAAAAACTGTAGTGTAAAAAAGAGATCCGATCTCTTTCTCTTCTCTCACACATGGATTAACATTGCAATACATTCAGTTTCTTCCTGACCTTCCGACCTTTTACTTCGTCTTACATTCTCACTCTTACTTGTAACCATTGTTACCAAGTTGAATGCAAAATGTCATTACTAAAGCTATTTGTGCACAACTTGAAGGAAAGGTCTAATTTTTCAAAAGAAAGTATCAAGTCAGCGTATTTTTCTCCTCTGCAGTTCACAGTAATAAAATGCTCTCGATGATTGATAACATTCACTGCTTTTGAATTACTGCTACGACACTCGTGGCACTTTGAATATATGGAAAAGACTTTACAATGGGAGACCAGTTTGCTCGAAATACAGATGAGGCAAGAAGGGAAATGCTGAGTCTGATAGAGCAGGGACAGAGGCTGTACTTGTTAGACAATAGTGGATTTGCAGTGGTGTGTTACAGGTCAGAAAGAGGCATACGAGCAGACGCAGAGAGGTCTGAAAGGACACAGAAGTTGTAAGACTGAAAGAAGAGAGCTTCCGTGATGATACCTACATCAAAAAACTGTGACTTACCCCTGGCAGCTGTCATAGCCGTGCTGACCTGTGTGTTGCTACAGGGGGCCCAGGCAGGAGTGGTGGGGGACTTCAACCATGCCGAGCGCTGTAAGGACTCTCTGTACATGGGCACTCCACCCCGAGGCTACCTCAGCAACTCCTTTAAGAAGATCTGCCAGAGGTATGAGGATAAACCCCGCTATGTCACCCTATATGACCCCCACAAACACATCCCCATCTATTCTGCCTATACGTTCAAGAAGTCGGATGGGGAGAAGAAGGTGGACTTCCCTTGGATGTTTGAGCCCCAGGTGAGTGTTCTTTCAAACTCCAAGTCGAAATGTGAATTTAGATTTATTGTCAGTCTGAGTTTCAATCCAAATCCATTTTAAGTAGGTGTGCTTTCTCTGTGCATGTAGATACAGTGTACCATCTATCTTATATTGTGCTAGCTTTATAACATGCCACATGTACATTTGTATGCATTTATCAAGGGTTTCATTATGTATTTAGACACAGAAAACATATACTCAACATATACAAATATTCCATATATTCACGAGCAGCTTAGAGAGCTAGGGCAGCTATATTACTGTTGCTACGGGCAACAAAGTAAGCTTGAGATAAGCCACTATATTGGCTATGAATGGTGTTTCAGTGAGATAGTGTTGCCTTCACCATTCATGCTCTAACACATAGTTATGCAAATGTGTCGCTTGCAAATGTTTTTAGTCTGAATGCGAAAACGTCTCTGAAAGATGAGTACATTATTTTCTGCTTTAACTTTTTAGAAGTAAAAAAACTGTCAACTAAATTGTCAGCAACATTGTGCTTCTCCTTCTCTCCCTCCATAGCTGGCCTCAGAAAAGAGCAGCAGTAACATGGAGCCCTTCCCCCAATCTTCAAGCATGCATATGAACTTTGAGGACACCCAGGCAGTCCTGGAGGACTACGCTGATGTGGTTCAGTACGAGCGTGGCCAGCTAAATCCTGACGAGCATCAGGCTGACCCTCTGGACAAAGCATCCACCTACAGCTTGACAAATGTGGTACCCCAGATCAGGGAGTTCAACTTGGGTCCCTGGTCGGAGCACCAGGACCTCATCCGCAAACGTCTCAACAACTACTGCCGTGGCAAAGCCTTTGTGATCACCGGGGTCACCACCTCCGGGCACACGATCCGTCGCAACAACCTGGACCGGGTGGCTGTACCGGAGTACATGTGGTCTGCCTACTGCTGCATTGAGTTTGACCAAAATGCACCATACTTTGTGCGCTACAAGTTCCCTGTGTTTGGAGCTTATGGGCTGAACGATCGTGTCAACAACCACATGGTGGAAGTTCCTCTCAAGAACCTGGAGAAATTTCTAAAGGGCAGGATGGATGTGGACAAGAACTTTCAGATTTTCTATAATGACTGTGTGCCAGATAACTGAGATAAAGTGGGTGTGTGACCTCTGTTATAAGTCAAGTGTAAAGTGTGTTAGAAATTTACTAGGGGGAAAAGTTTGGTGTTCTTGCAGCTCAAAATATACATGGAATGAAGATGTGTTGTCAAATTATATTATATATTGTAAGCAATAAAATGGGGAATTGATTATCTCATTAAGTCTAAATGTCCATATAATAATTATTTGCATTATCAATTATTCTGCAGATTATTGTCTCAATTAATCGTCAGAGAAATAGTAAAACATGTCCATCACAATATCCCGGAAACCAAATGTAACGTCTACAAATTGTTTTGTCAGATGAATGGTTGAAAATTATAAAGATTTTCAATGTACAATCACATAATACAAAGAAAAGCTGCAAATTTTCATATTTGAGAAGCCGGAGCCACAGAATCTTCAGCATTTGTGGTTGGAAAATGACTTAAACAATTAATTGATTTTCAAAAGTCCAATAAATGTCCAATAAAATCAAGGTATCAAGGCCATTTATTTGTCATTTTTACAACACAATATTGCACAACGAAATGTAAGTTGTAAAATCCAGTGTTAACTGATAAAGGTGAATACATTTTCTTATAAATAATATTAACAATATTGACGGTGGCATGTGCTATTTAAAACCTAATCATGGATTTCGCTCGATTGAGCCTAATTTGCATGTGTATCCAAGAAGCTTTGAGATCCAACAGGATTTTAATGGAGCAATAATGAAGAAATTGATCATCATCAAATACGTTGTAATTATTGATTTCATCCACAGGATGGCACTGCAGCTCCTTTTGAAACATAAATACTGACAGTGCAGTGCAAAGTATGTCCCAATAGAACACTTTGCATTGCATCTAGATTAGGAAATCCCACATTTTTCTATAGTTCATCCTCACAAATAATAATTAATTTGTAAGTCTGAACCAGAAATAGGTCAGTCACTTAGTTTATGTTCCTTTTTTGGCAGTCTGAGGCATACACAGATTATAAAATGAAGACTGATCCAGAGATGATACTCTTTTCCACGCCACCCACCCCCGCCTCTGCAGCTCTGTCTTCTCCAGCTCACTCCCATAGTAGTGAGGGTCAACAACTAGCAAGTAGCTCCCCTTGTCCCCAGTGCACGCTCCTATTATCCCCTTAGAGGAGTTGTCCCTGTCCCCTCCCATCATGACTGGAGATCCATGCTTCTCAAAGTGCTGATGGAGCTCTTCCACTGCAACATGCTCCAGCTCTGCGCCTCCACCTCTAACATGGACCAACTTACAGGGAACATCATAGAAATAGTCAAGGACCAGGGAGGCTTCAAATGTCCCTATCCACTCCCTGGAGCATGAGAACGAGCCCGGTTTGTCCCCCATGGTGACCAAGGCTTGCTGGATTTCTGGGAGGCTTGGTGGAGGCCTGTGTTTGTCCCTAAGTGGAAACCAGTTATGGCAAAGCCAGGAAGCCAGTGTCTGAATGGTGCGGTAGCCACATCCCCAGCCTCTGTCATCTTGTCCATCACAGCCATAATGGAAGTAGAGATAGTCTCCTTTTATCAGAGAATATGTCACAGGATCTGTAAATGGATTAGGAAGACCAGTGTGGACATTCTTTAATAAGGTTCTGGTCTTCTTCATCGCACGCTCTTCAGCTCCACTTCCTCCCCAGTCAATCTCCTCAGATTGCGCTGCTACATCCTTTTGAAACATTTTTACAATTTGTCTCTACCGGGCACACATGTCGCATTCGACTTCAAAATGTTTCCACCTGTTCCTAACATGGATTATTCATCCGGTGTATCCAGTCATCTGTTGTAACTGCAATAACTGTCCCGTCGGTGCACTTGCAATAAAACTTGAGTTCCGCTTTAGCATTGTTCCCACCGAGGATGATGCCTTCAGGAGCTTTTTCGTCAGCTCCGTTTCATGCTTGCGAATATAACTTCATCAGTGGAATCTTTTATATATCTCATATCTTAGAAAATGTTTTGACTTTGTGTTAATTTACTGTAGAAATAAAGTGGAATAAAGCTGCAGTAATAAGGAGAAGAAATGCGCGCCGGCAAATTATGCGCTGTTTAATAGTTTAGTATCATAGGTTATTTTCCATGATATCATGTTTTTAGCAGACTTTGAAGATAGCACGCACACCTGGCTGTAAGCTAATTTATTTTACGCTAATTAAAAACTCGCAAGCTTGTTTTTTCTTCTTCCTTTAAAAAATGGCGACCCGTGTAAAATATACAAGAGTCGTCTCCTTATTCATGGTTTTGCTATCTGTGTGCGGCGTTTCTTTCGCTGGAAAGGGTGATGTAGGGCCTCGGGAAAGCGTCGGGCTTGAACTAAAATGCGGAGAAGTCAAAGTGACAGTAGCCGTAAAGCGACAGTTTTTCGAGGAGAGACGCATTCCGTTCCAACCTGAGTATCTTCGACTTGGGGCAAAGTCAACACAGCAGAGGTCCTGCGGACCAAAGGGACCAGTGTCTGAATCTGAAATGGTCATCTCTGCAGGGCTACAAGAGTGCGGGACTGAGTCCAGTGTAAGAGAAGGGGAGGGGGGTGCAGTTAGAGTGCAGCGAGGATAGGTTAAGTTTATTTTGTGTTGAGAGAGCAACACACTCCATTCAGACATGGAAAGCTTAATAGGCTATTAAATCAGAAATTGGGCTGAAAGATACAAACATTATTGTATTGATGTGACTAATGCATTCTGATAATATAGTGCAGTCCTGTACAGTACAGTACCAGAAATAACTACATTAATAGTTTATCCACTTTTAGTCTAATTTAGCCTATATGTACAGTCGCATTATGATGGGCCTTACTGCAGCCTACAGGCATTTTGAGGAGGACCACAGATTACTTATAACATTTATGATGGCTATACGTACTATTTACGTGTCCCAGTAACCCATGACAAAAGCCTATTACTGGAGCCACTGGGCTTCTCTGTAATTGTGCTTGAGTCCCAGTACCTCCTGCTTTAAAGCACTAGGCCACTTGGATTCATATTCTATGTTTGACAACAGCAACTCCTCATATCTTTGGACTAGCTAATTTAGGCTTTTTGCAATCCAGGAACCATCCAATTGAATGTAGTCTAATGCACACCTGTTAGTCAGGTGTGTAGGAAACGGAAGTCCTGCAAAAGAAAGTAATGAATTCCTGCACACTTTCAGCACTGTTAAAAATGCATGGTTTTGGTCACAGACCATTGTCAAATAAGAAATGATATCACTTCCTTTTGCAATCATAAAACCAAAATATAACATGGTTGCAGTGAATTGAAGGAAATGTTGATATTTTTCATTTACGGTTTCATTCTTTTCTTTATTGCTACCATCCAGGTTCATGGTGAGTGGCTTGTGTACTCCAACCAGCTGGTACTGTTTCCTGCTGTGGTTACCACCTCTACAGGCAGTGTGATAGTTAGAGGGGCAACTACTGTCATACCTGTTGAGTGCCGTTATAAGAGGTAAGGCAGATGCAATATTCCCTCATGTGTACCTACAGAGTACAACTTTTCCTTGGTTCAGGTTTCTTATTCTGCATCATATTTTATAGGAACAAGGTTGCAGCAACACTTTGTAATTGTATAACCTGCGCCTTATCTTTGTATGAGCACAGAAAGCAGACAGTGAATGGAAAACCATTAACCCCAACCTGGCTACCCTTGATATCCACTATCAGTGTCTTTGGCCTGCTGCACTTCTCCCTTCGTACCATGGCAGGTGAAACCGCTATCTCATGGAATCTAGGCTGTATCAGTGGAAGATTTCTCTGACAACAGTAACATGTGGACTTACTGTTTCTATCTGGAATCCATATGAAATTAGGGCTGAAAAATAAAACCCTCTGTTCTTATATGCAGATGACTGTACCTCTCTACGAAGTTCCTCAGTGTATCAGCAGGGGGAAGCAGTGTTTCTGGAGGCCAGCGTGGAGGCCCCTCTGCACCCTCCTCTTACTCTATATGTCGACTACTGTGTTGCTACACTGAAGCCTGACCCTCTCTCCTCGCCAAGCTACAAGTTTATCACTAAGCATGGGTGAATCTTTCCTTCTGACTAAAAAAAAAAAGAAACCCAATAAGATAATACTTAATTGTGGATATTTCGGTAGATAAAACTCAAAAGAATCACAACAAAAGGCTCCTCACAGTACAGCCGTCTTTCAACATATATTTGACTAGGTTGGACACATCATGTCTAAATTTGATGCCATTCATGGAATCATTTCAGCATGTGTTGCTCCTTCATTACAGATGCCTTATGGACAGTGTATTGCCGGGGTCTTCATCTAAATTCCTCCCAAGGGAGCAAGATAACAGGCTATGCTTCAGTGTCCAAGCCTTCCACTTCAAGCAGGAGTCTGGGGAACCGGTAACATAACCTCACGTGACAGGAGCCAGTTCATTACTGTCTGAATGATAATAATTGTCATTGGAGTCATAATTTTAGCACAAATGGTGCTATTTGTGTAATTTATTGTGCTTATTTGATTACTCTTCCTTTTGCATCTACAGTGTGTTTGTCAAGCATTTAACATATGCATTTTTAATTGATCAAGGCTCAAAGATATTTATGATATTGTTGAAATGAATCCTGGATCAAATGTACTTTACTGATTTGGCTTTCTTCTTCTAGATGTTCATCAGCTGCCACCTCAGGGCCACTCTGAAACAACACTCACATAGCCACCTTGCTAAAGCCTGCTTCTTCCATCAGCCCACATTCAGGTTTGGCTGCCAAACTGCTGGTGACCTTGAGTTGTTAAATCAGTTCATCATGATTCGGTCTTGTATGTGATTTTCAGTTTCAGCTTATAACAGCCACTGATTCTTAGCTGGGGCATCACAGCTGAGGTGTACTATCAGGATGTTTCTCTGTCTTTCAGCTGGCGTGCCACAGAGGGAGACAGTGCTCTGTGTGAATGCTGTGACTCTGATGACTGCTTTAGACAGACTGAAGAGGAGAACAGTGGCCACACTGGTCACACAACTCAACCAGATACAGGTTGCTCAGCGCTTTACAAACAAAAATGCAATTTTGGAGGTTATTCTTACAGTTGTGCTGAATGCAAATGATACTATGACCATAACAACTTGTGTATTTGATGTATACATACAGTAGCCTGTGCAATTACATGGTCACTAAGCCAGTTGTATTATGTATTTTTGACAGAAAAGAAGCATGAGGCGGACACAGCAGTTGGGCCACTTCACACTCTGCCACGCTCCCATTGGACGGGCCGTCTGTCAGTCAATCACTGAAGAGCCTTTATCCAACTTTAAAATTAGGTGGATACAGGGACTGTCGAGACCAAAACCAGGGGAGTTTGACAATAAAGCATCCATCACATATTGTTTTTGTCATGACTCATAAAAGTTGAAATTTGTATTCTAAAAATGTGTAATTGGATGCCATCAGTAGCAAGCTATAGCACTGGCTCTACTGATTTACACTTGGAGGCACCTACAAAACCCATTTACAGCCCCTATATGTGGGATTTATTTTTTGATTACTTTGAACCCTGGAGTCCTTTTGCAGCAGTATTTCACTATAGCCATCACATCCCCCATACACCACTGCCGACTACAGACAGAAATTGTTGGCAGAAGAGATGAAACTGCAATAATGTAAACCGAGTAATAGACTTGAATAAACTTATGGAGGGAGGAGGGTTATTTATCTCAGAGAGTGTCAGTAAAATGGTACTACCTAATTTTTTTCTGTTAACTTTCAACTACAATATCACGCTGTAAACCGTCTGAACTCTCTGTGTCTGGATGCAGAATAACACTTCCATGCAGTGAGCCAGTGCTGTTCCTGTTTTGACTGACAATGCTCCTAAACCAAAATATGTTGGTATCTCAACCAACCTTAGCTATCTCAACACTTTTAAATATCTTTGAGATGAGGACAGAAATCCCGTTTTATGAATGTGTGTTTATGAAAGTTTCATCATGACTGAAGAATGGGTAGTTTTTCATTCAGCCATGAAGATTGATAGCCAAACAAACGCATGAGGAATTTCCACAAAGAGGTCAAAGAACTACAATGGAACATAAAATATCTGTGAGGCAACAAGCACACTAGAATAAACAGACACTGGAGTAAGTAAGAATGGGACAGCTATGCAGCCATGTACTGTATGTGCTTTACATCCCCTGTCTGCAGTAGAAATACTTGTCTAGTCTCGTGAGAGGAAACGTGACAGGCCAAATGGGAAACCTGGTACATTTTAGGGCTACAGTACTTCTTCATCTGTATCCCTGAAAATAAGCCATTGTATTGTCTGTAATTTAAAAAATTCTGCTTTAAACAGGATCTTTTCTGGACCTTTTATCCAAAATTAGTTTCTTAAACTTGCTCCACAGATCCGCTAAGTGTAAGTATGTTATTCTGATGTAGAGCAGGAATTTTGTGAATGGAATAGTTACATTAACTTTGTGATGTCAGGCTTTGTTGCAAAATGTAAGCTTGTGGTTTGAACAGCTGTGACTGTAGAGGCACTGGGACCCCTTGTATGAGTTGTATTAGTAATGTGGGTAGTGTTTTCCTGTGTTGTTATATCAAATGTTCTGACTAATGTGTGTGTGATGCAAGTGTTGGTCTTGGCATGGTGAATCAGATACTGTTCTATGTTTGTGTGTGGTGTCTCTTTTAGTAGGCACCTTTCAACATAGAAAGGGAAACGCTCCAACACTAAGGTCCTCCTACGGACAAGCCACTGTTGCCTGGGTGAGAATAATGACCTCAGCTGCATTACCATCCCCCGCAAACTGCTCTTGTGTGCAAGAGAGATCTTACCCTGATTGTGCTACAAGGATGAAATCAACAAACATACAATTTTAACATCATTGAGCTGGATACTATTCAGATTGTGGCTGTGCTATGAGATCCCATTCATATGTCTAAACGAGGAGCAGTTGACTTTGGCAACCACCTTGGACAAGATGAACCTACTGTTTAGGATGCAAACACAGCTATGACTTTTAAGTACATAGGGGGCAAATAGCTTGCACACACTAGTGCAGTACTCCAGTGTAACCCTGGAGTGTGGGGTTAATGTATATTGCCACGGCAACCCTGTCTCCTAGAAATTACTTTTACATACTATGAATTTTCAACAGCAAAATTTTGGCGGGAACATAATGCCACCTAGGTTACGTTTTTTAACATAATGAGGAGATATCTGACAAGTGGCAAACTGTTGCATCTAAAGCATGATTCACTTTTTTATGGTAATGTTTATAGGCACTCACTGAGCTTTGGAACAACCTTTCGTCTTACACACACAACACTTGAGCTGTCCAAATCATTGCCACTGTGAGCACTGAAGTCTGTGAAGATTCTCTGTCATCCAGGTTAGTCAAAGACAACTGAAAAAGGTGGGTTAGATAAGAAAGGAAATGGCATTTTAGTTGGATGCGAAACAAGACATGGGTTGAGTCCAAACAGCGAGGTTGCATTGGAATATACGGTATGTATTGTGTTCTTTAGGTGTAAATGGAGAAGGGTAAACAAGAGCAAGGCACAAGGGAGATGTTGAGCCTAGAATGATGCTTCAGTGTTTTTACTCCACTTCCTATGGTTTTAAATTTTGAAAGCACACATATACTGGAGTAATCAGATCATCACCTAATGTTAGACAATTGTCCCATTGTTTATCAGGCTTATGTTACCAGCAAGTTGTCTGTTTTTTTGTTGTTTTTTTGCTGAACACGAATGTGTAAATAACCCAACCAGAAAAACTAAGAGAAAGTCAAAATCAAGGTGTGCAAACGTAAGGAGAAATTTATACCCACATGGTTCACAATACAAATGGAGGTGAAAGGTTGAGGTGGAATGTAAAACCTGCAGTGTCAAGCAGTACAGGGCATACCCTCAGGGCCAGCAAGTCAGGGAAATAGCATGCAGGACAGCCAAAAGAGGGGGGGCGAGCAAGAAGTGGAAATGACAAGTGATGAGAGGCCCACAGGGTAACAGGTGTGAGGCTAGGGGCAGCTAGGCAAGAAAAAATACCACACAAGGCTTGGCCACAGGGAGAATACCAGATACAAGAAAGAAACCTGATGATACAGCCAGAGAATTGCTCACAGGGCAGCGGGAGAATGGGGAAATATTTGAGGACATGAGGTACATATTGTTGCGTGGCAAAGGTGAAAGAGGAGGAGCATGGTCAGAGAAAGGATGTGACATTGGTGTCAGAGGGTTAAATGGTACAGTATTTAAGGTAGGTTATGGTTCAGTCCTTTTCAAGAGCAATGCTTTGTAAATGAACTAAAAATGTAAAGGGTGTCGAGTGTAAGCAACGGGATGAGTGCTTTAAAGTAAGTAATTCAGAGAGCAGTTATCAAGAAGTGGTTTCCAATATTGCGTACTCTGTTGATTGTATTCTACCTGTCTAATAGGGACCCATTTAAATAAGATGCCAGATCGATCTAATGAAATATTTGGCTGAGCAGAGGACCAGAGTTGGGAACCACTGGACATGGAATGACTATTGATTTAATAGTTTTTAGCCATGCAAGTGTCGTGGCTCTATGGATGGCAATGCCTGCTGCTTTGGTCCAGACTGAAATGTCTCCACAACTATTTAATGGATTGCTATGAGATTTTGTGAAGACATTCATGGTCCCGTGAGGATGAAACCTACCGATTTTGGTGATTGCCTGACTTTGACTCTAGTGCCACCAGCAGGTTGATATTTTTTTCGACAACTATTGGATTAATTGCCAGGAAATTGGGTTCAGATGTTCATGGTGCCCAGAGGATGAATCCTGATGAAGTTGGTGATCCCTGAATTTTCATCTTGCGCCACCAGCAGATCAAAGTTTTCACGTATCCTTGGAAATATCTCGACATCTACCAAATGGATTGGTACAATTTTGTACAGACATTTACAGACATTGTTGATCCCCTGACGTTTCCTCTGGCGCCACCAACAGGTTGACATTTGTGGTTTTGAGTGAAATGAACTATTGGATGGCTTTCCTTTCATCCCTTTGCTTTTCCTCTGGCACCATGATCAGGTCAAAATTTCAATTTGTCCAATTATTTTATTTTATTTTAAATACTTGCAAAACGAATGACATTCTCATCCCATAGCATGCTAACATGCTAATCCATTATATCTGCTAAACATCAGCATGTTGGCATCGTCATTTTGTGCATGTTAATATTCTGGTAATAGCATGTAGCCCAAAGCTGTGCCAAAGTACAGCCTCCCAGGGCTGCTAGCATGGCTGTAGACTCTTAGTCTTGTTCTGACACTTCAGTGCTCAGGATGGCAAGTGCGGGTACTGGGACAGACCCCCAGTCTTGTTAACCCAATTTTAGCCAGTGAAGTGGAAACAAATCTCTTTACATTCTTCAGGAATAGTTGCAAGAGGAGTGGTCTAAACAGTTACACACCCATTGTCTTTTTTGTAGTGTTGTGTTGTTGGCCAGAAATTGGCTCCACTGGAGTATTTAGGGGCTTAAATGCTTTACTCATGGGCCAAATGACAGCCTTTGGGCAGGGAGAAACGCCAGTGATGAGGTTCCTGTCCTGGAATGCTCTCCACACTTGTGGCCGTCACCATGGGATCACAATAAGTTCAATAGAGTGATTATGATTCTTGTCACTGTAGATGCGTATAAGCTGAAACAATAACTTCCGACCTCGTCAGTGTCTACTGTCTTGGCTCCTGCCTTGGCTCCTGTGTCCCTCACAGTCAGTCCCCCCCATTCTTTTATGTCAGCTTCCCGTCTTGTGTCGCGCCAGAGGAGTAGACCTAGCTGGCTGCGAGCCCAAAACCTGGATGAGAAAGCGCAACACACAAACACACACACACACACACACACAAACAAACACAAACACACACTCCAACGTAGCTGCTGAGCACTTTCACTGCCCTCTATATAACACGCTAAAGCCTCTCCCTCATTAGTTTGTTTGCATCACACCGAGCTGTCTTTGTTTATTAACTATTGTAAGTGTAAGTGAGGCACAGGGAAAGAGCATTTGGGTTCATCCCCAACTTTACATCACCCCTCCTCTTTTAAATCATCCTAAATTCAATAACTGTGTCCCCTTCCAACCAAGGAGTCAGTGTGACTGGACTCCCCTGCCCCCGCACTCCCCACACATCCCTCACCTCCCACCCCAATCCCCTGCCCTGGTCACGAAGCATGGCTTGCAGCACGTACCTTGTCTCCCTCTCCTCTCTCCCTCTCATGTTGGCTCAGACATAAGCAAACAGCCCTTTGAGCAAACAGTGCAACAATCTGTCAACATTGTCTTCGGTTTAGCATTGCGGTGACCATGTAGCATTAAAGCTGACTCATAAATTTACTCATAAATAAAGAGTATAGATATAAATATGTAAACTTATAAAACAGCGACTAGAAAATTATTCTCACTTATGAGCAGAATATTTAAATAGCTGAAAAACATTGCAATCAATTTATATTAAATGCGTATTAGTCCTCCACTTAGGGCATCACACTTTTGGCATTTTGGCATCATAATTTTGATAAGGGGAGCAAGGTAGAAATCCAGAAATGTTAAAGATTTCCTCTTGGTTACAAGATAATGTATTAATGTAAATAATCACACAGATCAATGAATGAATCCTTTATTGTATATATTAGCATCAGACACAATATAATATTGTTAATCATTTCTTTTTGCAATTCAAATATTTTCAGAAATGTTCTATATTTTACCGTCTCACCAATTTATTTGTGTGTGCACTTGTGTACACATGAATGTGTACATGCACCTCACATAGGCTTATGAAATAGTAAAGCATGCAAAATGTGTAAACTTGTAACTGTTATCAGAGTTTCCAAGTATTTGTGTGAGTGAAGCTATGTGTGCTATATGTGTGTGTGTGTGTGTGTGTGTGTGTGTGCATGTTGGCTCCTGATAATGCATATGCAAACATACTTGTACTTCCTGTCTGATGGAAAAGCCTCCCTTAGCCCCTGGAAGACACCCCTTCCTCTATGACTCGCAGAGGGAACTTCCAGGAAATTTCAAGGTATCTCCTTTACTCTGGCTCCAAAGGGGCTGTCAAGGGTCAGGGTGAGGACATTAGATGTAAACACGTGCAGAGAATAGAATTGCTGTATGGCATCTTTTAACACATCTGATGAATAGTCCTAATTGGGTATTTGTAATGACATTACGTTACATAATGTTAACTTTTCATGGAATGATATCTAACCACATCCATGAGTAATACAATACAATATTGTGCACTGAGTCAGTAATGCCACCTGGCTCTTATGTTTGTCCTAGGTCTATTTGTTTCAATGTATCACAAGGACGCCACATTGAGAGGAAACTATTCTAAGAATGCTACCACGGATGAACTCAAACACTCACACTGTACATGGACAGATTACCTGAAATAGCCTGCATCTTCCTGTAGCAGATAATGTGTTTTGATGATGGCACAGATAAGTAATTGTTGCTCCATGTACTTGGATCAGGGTCAGTACCATTTTGTCAGGCTTACAGTATTTGAATTAATTGTAAATTGCATTGTATTCTTGCAATGTAAGCTTGTTAACTACAGCTGAGTTTGTTTAAATTTAATTTTGGATAAGAGTCTGCCATCATTATTCATACTATTTGTGATCTTAGAATGACACGTTTCTTTCAAGCTATACTGCAATTCCCTTGGCATATTTCTCTAAAGGCACCGATATCTTCCAGATGAAAGAGTAATGTTTGAGCTCAGCATTGTCATCAATTGTCTTTTTATTGTGAGAGAAGTTGGTGATTTTCCCAGTCACTTCAATACAGTTGAAGTTCTCTTAGAGCCAGTGTCTGCTGGCCATCAGGCCAGGCATCCACTAGATGTTGTCAGATGACATCTGACTTTATCCGGGCTTAAATTCCTTCTTAACATTGGCCAGAGGGACAATCAGCTCATCTGCCAACATAAGGTAAAGAATGACTGATAATGATCAGGGCGTCCCAGAGGAGGTCATGGGAGGGAAGTGCTCTCCACATCTCCATAATGACCCCACTGATGTGTGGAACCTGGAAAGTGAAAATCTGATTTTATTTTAAATCCATTATACAAAAGTCTGATTTGAAAACACACACTCTGCAGTTAAGACTGTAGTTTAACCATTCACTGTGCTTTTTAATCACTTCGATTGCTTTATTGCATAATCAGCAGCCCATTTGTAGTTTCTATTACAGCTTATTCTGAGATGTCCTGATCACAAGAGGATATCATCAGTTTTTCTGCATCAGTCTAGCTCTCATCTAACTCCTGTTCTCTCATGTTTTTTGCTGTTCTACTCTCTTGTTTTCTCTTTATGAAGTTCTGTTTCATGAACTCCAATGATTTGGTTAGAACCAGAGTCATCAGAGTGCGCATAACTCAATTAACAAAGCTGGGTTATTTTCCTCTTTTAAACGACCTCGGCACTCAGGAAGGCCTGGTTGGGTAAAGACATTCAGGTGGCAGTTTTGGATGATCACAAGCTGTAAACATTTGAGGATGTGTGTCACTGTGGGGAATGGGGAATGGGGAATGGGGAAGGGAGGGGGGGAGGGGGGGGGTTGTTTAACGTTATACCTGTGCGTCATGTACTGTCTTGTCTGACTGGACTGGCAACGTGGCGTCTCAGAAGTTACAGGATGCGCACAGTACAACTAACATATACACGCACACTGATCTACATACATTTTAAATCTCAAAGCCAAATTTCAGATTGTTGAAAAGTTAAAAAGCAACGTCCATTTATGTCATCGCTTTCTGTGTCACATCATTTGACCACTGGTAACTGAATGCGCCCTGGACAGATGCCAGTGATAGGCCTATATTAAAACGTCATGATTTTGACATTCAGGACTAAATTGCTCACTTTATATTATCAATATTTACACTATCGTTTATTATTTTTAAATATACTACTGTAATGACCGTTTCTGAAAGTCATCTGAACAATGGATGGGAAGTCTCCGCACGGCTTTTTTTTTTTTTTTTTAGACATTATTTACTTTTTAGGGGGAAAAAAACAGGGATAGCCTATTATTTTGGATAACAATGAAAGAAAACATTTTTTGCCTTAAGGGAGGAGGGCGCTTAGATTGTCATCATAGAAACAATGCGACTTTATTTTCAAAGTCATCAATAAAAAATCAAACAGGATCAGTTTTTAGAAACACCTACCGGATAAGTGCAGGAGATCCACAAAAGAGCTTCGTTTCCAATTAATGGGCAATAGACGGACCTATGGGCCAAACCGCGAGGACCCTGTGAGGGGCTATGCGGACACCGCTATGGAGTTTCCCAGTGAGTTATGGACATGCCTTCATGATTTTTTTTCTCTGTACACTTGCTTTAGTAGTTAGTCTATTTTCACGCTTTACGCAAAGGGGGACTGCATGCATGGGTTGATGTTTAATCGCTCACCGTGGTGCGTAAAAAGGCGCGCCCTCGTCCTTGCTGGCTATCACGTTATCGCTATATCCTTAGGGGGGGTAAATAAAAGGTTTTGCCAAAGCACAGCAGTGATGCAAAGTCTGGTAGGTGAGTGCTCTCACCAGCAGCACAGATCTGTTTGACACGGACCTACATGCCGCTCGGACTAGCGCTGGGACCGGCGCACATGGTCGCACATTGGGCTTATTGGATTTGAGCGGTGCCTTTCACTTGAGCCGTGAAGCTTGCGCCTATATTTAATTCTTTCACAATGTTTTTAAAAGATGCGGCACCTGTTTGCGAATGTTGCAGAAAACGGGTAGAGGTAAGAGCTGCTTGTAATATTATTAGTCTGGTTACTTGTGTGCTGCATCAGTCTGTACGCTCAGTGTGTTTGAACACGTTTATCGCGTTGATGATGTATGGATGAAGTTTGCAGCTATTCAGTATTCTCATACCCATATGTGTACGGGTGAATATTAAATCATGAGATCATTTAAGGCGTCTCTGGAGGTCTGGGTTTCTTTGAATAGTTATGCCTGTTTTCCCAAAAGCTGTCCTCTGATTTGAGCCAAACTCCACAAGACTTATTTCTGCATGTTTCAGGTTTGTGTTTATTCACCACAGTTCATGGAAATAGGTCGTGTTATGCCACTTCCTAGAAAGCTGCTGTACATTAGGCTATGCTGCAAAACTATAGGCTACTCCTCTCAATAGCCATCAATCACTTGAGCTATTAAAACTTCACCTCTAAATGAAGCCAAATGGCTGTCAGGTGATGGATGGACAAACCTAACATTCAGTCTTAAAAAGACAAGACTTTTTGAAGCAGCTGATGAAGCTGATACAAGGCATCAAGTTGGTGCTGAACCTTACTGAGTTGAGCAAAGCACTAAATCGGTTGGAGTTGTGGGTTTGATTCCATGCTGGAGAATGTATTATTTCCTGTTACTGTAAGCCACTGCAGATAAGTTTGTTTTCCTGTCTTGTTCACTGGGAAAATACGTCTTCAGTCGTTCTTCCCTAGCATGACACAGCAGACTGGAAAGTTAAGGGTACTGAATGTGAAAGCCGAATCTGCATTTTTTGGCACAGTGGTCACATACTTATGTCAGCAGAAAAGAGCAAAAGGTTATCAAAGGCTGACAGCCATAAGGGATTCCAGCAAAGCCGAACAGGAAATTATGTCACACCTGTGTCATCTGATAGCTACTTATTTACAACTCTTCACGTTGTCATGGGGAAGACCGGTTCAGAACAGAAAGGAGATGGCAAAGCATTCAAAAGCAAATGTCCCATCACTGAAGTGTACTTTAAATAGCATCTCCTTATCAGCCCTCTGTGCCATTTATCCATTAGCACCATGCCGACTAGTTGGTTTAAATAGCTGTTCACCTGTTTGACATGTGCTATTTTAACTAACCATGTCAAAGGCATCATCTCACGTGAGCATCCGGCCACCTTTCCAAAGCGTCTGTCACATACCTGGAGTGAAGCTTGCCATTATCCAAAGCACTGCCACTTGTGAGCCACTGCTTCCAATTTAAAATAGCAACATGGTTTTGGCAGCTGACGTTGGCAGACAAAGCTGTTAACGTTCAGTTTGGCCACGGTCCTGGACTGCAAATTCCACCACCGTGGTGAGAATGTAGAGAGAGAGTGTGTATACACAGTTTAGATTGAGGCATTCTCACGTAGGCAATGGTGGAGGTGAAAGGGTCACTGATAATCCTCAAGCTGAGTCACACACTTGCTTAACAAAGTGACGGTGTTTTGGAAAATGGCAAATGTCATGGTGTATGGAAAGGAGGACATTAGTTCACTTCGCCTCTGGAACTGCTACATGAATTGGTTTATGTTAAAGATTTTTTAAGTGCGCACAGTTCATAAGTATACTTGGGACCACATTGTTGACCTGACATTTTTGCTCTTGAATGATGATGTAGAAAGACCCCCAGGCTTATTATCCCTCAGTTGTACAGTAGCAAACCTGCAATGTCAGTGTAACCTTTTTTTGAAGTTCATCTCAATATGTGCTAGTTGTCTAGGAGTCTGGGAACTTAATCTAGCCTGTATCTGACCTGTCTGCCTGGGAACATTTCCTATCATCCTTCTGCGTCACACATCCAGGCTGCTGTAAAAGAGTGCATTCAGCATGTGGCACAGAGGAGCGAGGCTGGATGCCCACATGACCCACAACATTAGAGCCACTCTCATTGCCAAATATATCCCTAGAGTTCAGAGTTTGCTGTGCTTTCAATGGATGTTAGAAGTTTCCCTCACAGCCATTGAGAACAGGTTAGAAGTAATGTCTACATTTCTGAATAAGGCTGAGTAATTATAGAGTTCTAAATAAGGGTTAAACAAGGATACAGTCACTTCTGCATTGTCATGATCTCTGCAGGTTTCTGTTCATAATCCAGGATATCACATGGTTTCTTAGGAGTCATATGCAAGAATGAAGCAAACAAAATCAATGAGATACTGCTTAAACATGCTGCATCATGTTATCAGTCTGATTTTACATGATGCAGCCCTGAGCAGCAAATTTATCCAGGTAACAGTAATAAATGCAAGGCTCAGTCTCCCTAGCAACTCAAAGGGTATTGTTTTATAATTGACACAGACCTCTGACCTCACAGTGGGTGAGCAGAAAATGTGATATTCTAAGGTTAATCAATAATATGCAACATTAATATTTGTTCTCATACATACTTGGTTGTCTAATAAACTCTGGAGCTTAAGAGGTCATAGGACAACAAGGGTGGGAATTAAGTATTTGTATTACAAATGAATTTAAACATTAAAATGATATTATTATAACCCTTTGGCAGACCATACGTGAGATGCATGGAAGCGTCGCCGGATCTATTTTCACATATGTAATGTTGAAAGATCACTAGATGAGGGTGGTGGGTAGAGGGTCCAAAGGTCTTGAGGTTTTCCTACATTTAAAATGTGAATAAAGATAACGAATAAGTGGATTGCTTTGTATTGTTCCCAGTCAAATATTTTATCATGTGAAAATGAATAGCATGAATAGTTTTTTTTTTGGTTGATGGCTGGCTCTCTTTTCTTTAAACAGTGCTGGAAGAGATCCAGAGTTTTCATGAATTGGTGGCATTTAAATGAATCCCATTTTTATAATGGTAATGTTAATTTCTGAGGGTGAGCTGGTCCTGCAGGAATGTGTCCTTAAATCATGGCTGTCACCTTGTTTAACACCAAGATGGACAAATCTGAAAGTTGTTCCCCCCTAAGTAGCTACAACTGAGATGGCCTTTACCAGGGCAAATAACCTCACATGGTTCAGATGTACAGTAGCTGGCCTGTGTATAAGCCTGTGAACTTGAAAGTAGTGTATTGATGAAAGTGAAAATGCATGCACAATAAAACCCTTCCTTAGACCAATTTGCTTTTTGGTTAATTTCCCCACTTTCCCCTACACGTCCCATTGGCTTTACCGTGTGAACCTTAAACTTTGTGTCCCACAACTTTAGAAACTTCAGTTGTGTCGTGTTTGAAAGTCCTTGGATTTCTGCATTTAGCCAGGCTGGAAAAAGCACATGAACCTCTAGGATAACGGCTGCTCACACACTGGTCAGAGGGGTCCTGCCCAATGAAATCCACCAAACAGCTCAGTAGGCATGTCTTGCACATATAATCCTAATGTGTTTCATTTCAAAATAGTTCATGTATGTGTGGAAGAAAGTAAGAAACCCTCCTAGGTTCTACATAGTGTGACACAATCTGACTTGAGGGAGCAAGACAGTTCTGTTGTCTCATCTGTCCATAGAATGCTGCTAAGTCTATTATCATTACTTAATGACAATAGTTAGTCCAGATAAATACATATAGTTCAAAGGGCTCCCAAATGTTCTCACAGCTGCTGCTTACTTGTTTCTTGCCAGTGCAAATCATTTTGTTTTCATTCAGTTTTGCTGTACAGAGGCCCTTGCGTGACTGCATTTGTGTATCTGTGATGGCAGGACTGCTTGCCTTGCTGTTGATAGTGTTGGAGTGGACCCGGCCAGGCCTACCATCCCCGCTGAGGCCAATCTGTGACCTGAGAGTCCTGAACCATTTCATCAAGGAAGCACGAGATGCAGAAGTCGCTATGGTGAGAGGAAAATGTATGCATGCATCTCAGATCTGAGAGCAGGTGAAGTTTGCTGCAGAGATATTTGTGGTGCTGGAATCACCCACACTGAACGTTTATGTACCTTTAGATAAAGGTACCCCAAACACTAACATTATTACTCTCTTGTTTTCCTAGAAGTCATGTAGAGACGGCTGTAGCCTGTCGGAGTCTGTCACAGTTCCCCAAACCAGAGTCGAATTTGATATCTGGGAGAAGAAAAATGTAAGTAACTTTCAGTGGTTGAAAGTTGGATGTAAAAACAGCTGACAACAGATTTACATTAGCTATAGAGTGTAATACAAGTTCATAGAAATTGGCTGCCTTTTAGTGTCTAAATGTTTAACCACAAACATCCTCTTAGAATCAAGTTTTTCTGGGGACCTGTAACTCTTAGTTAATTTCTAATGGGAGAGCTGATTACCTGCTTCCTTTGTTCCTTATCGCTTCCATAATCAGACGCTTCAACTCTTGCCTTCTTTATTAAAATGTTGTTTTTTTTTGGCAAGGCATTGGAGCAAGCCAAGGAGGTGCAGTCTGGCTTATGGCTCTTACAACAGGCCCTCAGCTTGCTACGGACCTCAGTCACCAACACAGCACTGCACAGCCACATAGATAACTCCATCAGAAACCTGCTCAGCATCAATGCTGTGCTGCGTAGCCTCAACATCCAGGTGAGTTACAGCAGCTGTGTTTGCTGGTATGAAAAAATGTACAATGCTATTATGAAAAAACATCAGTTTGAATTACCTCGCACATTCTAAAAGAAATTTTGAAGGGATAGTTTAACCCTTTTTTAAATCCTTTTGATGTCTAAACTAGATTATCATCTAGTTTAGACATCTATACTCTTTTTCAATCAGACAAGCCCTCTTGAGGTGAGCCAGAGATGTCCCCCTGGGGAGACACACCCCGCTCTCCTACTGCTTGTCTTTTGCAAGCGTTGTCTAGCTTTTGACTGATGGTCAAAGGTTGAATGTCTGTTCAGCAAGATCAAACTCCTGTTGCTTCAGAATAAAAGCAGCACAGTTAACCAATACCTCTGCTAACTACTCAACACAGGTCCATATTTTTCAAAGGCGTGCTGGATTCTTTCTGATCACCTACTGTGGATCTTATCCTACCTTTTTATGTAGTCAAGAAGTAAACACTTGTCTAAATTCATTATATGTGAGAGGAAAATGACCTAGGTAACTGCAGAAAACGTGTTTTTTGCCTTCTATTTAAGATACAGTGGTCATACTTGAGCTCAAGTTGAGTTTCTTGCAATGAAATAATGGTGTTTTTCTCTGGTAACAGAGAAACTGAGGGATGTCATGGGACATTCTCTAGAAGAGTAACCGTAAGCCTTTCGTAACACGGCTGTGGGCACTGAAGCTGCGGTACAAGCTTGTTCTTAGATTGCTGAAGTTGTAGCAACACAGCAGGTTTTTGAGATTTCGTCAAAAGAGGAGGAAACGCTAAAAAAAAGAAGACAAGAGCCACATGTTTCTTTGTATTCTTTTTCAGGAATATACCCCACCAGCAAGTGCAGCGGGGCTTGAGGGAACATGGAGGGTGTCCTCTGCAACAGATTTGCTTCAAGTCCACGTCAACTTCCTGCGAGGCAAAGTGCGCCTCCTTCTTCTGGATGCACAGGCTTGTCAGCAAGATGTCAGCTGATCCGCTGATCTCCCTACTCCAGGCAAAGCTAATTTGTGTTTTTCGAAGGCAAGAGGAGGGACTTGACACTGCTGACCCGCACGCTGGCTGCTGGAAGCGGTGTGGAAAGAGAGAAAGATGCAGCCATCCTCACACAAGGGGAGGAAGCTGAAAGGAAAGGACAGTCCCAGCTAGGCTTTGGATGGTCGGGAGATGATTGCACCTTGGAATGTAGATGTGAAACACGGTGACGCACACACTGACCAAAATGAGGCCTTTGGGAAGCTCTGCTCCAATAGCTGTTCTACTGGCACTCTCTTGCACTTTGTGTGTGGATGTATTTTTGTGTGTGTGAGTTAAGACTGCAGGTTTAAATCTGTGTGTATGTGTGTCTGTTCCCAGTGAGTTTGACCCCTGCACTCAGCTCTTTCGAGTGAATTGTGGAGTGAAACACCCAGAAAATATTGATTGCACCTGGAAATTGGAGGACTGTGAGGTTGCGACAGAGCATCCATTTCCAATACCACTTCGAAAAGGCAGAAATGAATGAGGCCTCACCCCACAAGCCTTTAACATGTTTCAACTATGCCTCACTGAAACTGAAAATTAGTCTCTTCCTTGGATTTTTTTTCAATGAATATTTTAATATATTTTTTAAAATTGTGTAATTACTATTTATACAGATTTTCTACTTTTAAGCTCCAGTCTTTGTATTTTTTAGTGTCGGATCTTTGAGATTTTTAGTTTCGCTCTCGTTGCCATGTTCTCTTGTGTAACACGTTTGCAAAGGCGTTTGTTGACATCATTTGCAAGGGCACGCTGCTGTCTTCCTTTTTTATAAAGATTGTATGTACCCGACTTGCTGTTGGTTTCACATTGCATGTTCCTTCCAAATGACACAACAGTGGACTAAAAAGTTGATGCAGAGGTTCAGTTCCAGTGAACGAGGGAGCAGGAGGTCAGTGAGGGTTACATGAGAACTGTGAAGCGGTTTTGTCATCACCTGTGTTTTTGTTGCTGCCTAACCAACACTCAACCAGTCTCCACTGATAGCCCGGGGAAATGCTGTTTGGGTTTTACAATTAACATCCTGTGAGGCTGTAATTGCAAGTGGTTTTCCAGAATCTGACGCTAACACCGTCTCTTCCCTCCCTCGACTGTTTGTCATCAAACAGCAGGCAGGCAATCAGTTAGTCCTGGGAACTTGAGGCTTTCTATAAAATGGATGCTCAACTATTTCACACTAGTCAAGTGTTCTTCCTTGTTTTTTCCGTATTTTAAAATCTTGTTGTGCAAGTTCAAGATGTTTTTAAGGATGTCTGTACATGTTTTCTTTCCTGTTATTTTTGTGTTGTTTTGTCCCATCACTGTATAATTTGCTATTTAAATACAAAATATTATTCTTGGACAAAGAAACGATAGATGCAAACACAACAAGGGGAAGTTTTTCCATTTCATTCATTATCTTTGTCTTGTTCACGTCAGTGGAGTTAACGAGCTCCTGCAGTTCAGATGCTGAATACAAACTGCTATCACAGACCTCGCTGGTCTTAAGTGAGTGTCATCCATTCAAGGAACATCCTGATCAAACTTCCCTGCCCGTGATGCAGAGATGATAGTTAAACATACATTCTAGCTAATTTTATTTGTAACATAAAATACATCATCTTCCTGAAAATGGTCCATTACATATTCATTCTTTACATGAACACCACCAGTAGTTCAACATGCTGAAAGCAGATTTAAATAGATATAGACTACTGACATCTAGTGGACATTTACTACAACAACACCTGCTTGAATTTTGTAATCATTTGAAACTTTAAAAAAATACAGACATGCACAGACTCATGGGCCTTAAAATGAAAGACACTTGTACATTTACATTTGGCACAGCCATAACTTCAAGTATTAAATTAAACTGAGGTTTCACCTGGCAAACACCTCTGTTGCTTTAAGACATGCAAATTTGCAATTGACAAAACACATGACAAAAGAGCATAATATATTTAGTCACTAAGGTTGTCCCAACTGGAGCATTCCAACTCAGTTTACTGATAAACGTACAGCCAGCACACTGTATGTTGTCTGCTCCATTCTGCAGTCCTCTGCTGCTGTCATCACAAGTCTCCACACACACAGTCCCACCAGACCACAGTGTTATATTCGTCTATTGGTTTATGAGGGAACAAACAGGACTAACAGAGAACCTCTACCCGACACACCTCTATTCAGGTCACTGAGGGTCAGGGTAGAAAACCTTAATATGAATGGCAGAGTTGTTGCGTGTACGCGTCATGGGCTCCCCGGCTTCATCAGGATCTTCAGGCTCCAGGTCGTCCACAAGCTCCACCGTGGAGGTGTTGGCTGCCAGCTGCAGCACCCCCTGGCTGCTGGCCTGCAGCTGAAGGGCGATGTTGATAGCCCTGTTGATGGCCAGGCCCAGGCCGTGGACACAGATCTCCCTGTGACCCCCACCTTCCAGCAGCTTCTGACAGCGTGCCAGCTGAGCCCGGAAATCAGTCTTCATGTTGACATAGACGTCGTTGCGTCTCTTCGGGAGTTTCCGGGGGAGGCGCTTCCTAAGGGTGTACTCCACTGGGTCCATCTCTACAGCCGGAGAGGTGGAGTCAATGTGCACTGGGGCTGTCTGAGGGACAGAAGACATTCCTGGGTTGCGTGGCTCTGTCATGTTTCTCAGTGTATATGTGCTTGGGCAGCAGCTGGGGCCAAACGGGGAAGCTGAGAAAATAAAGTTAGTAGACAGATGTTGATGAAATGTGGTCATAAAGCATGATACCTTCCAGCAAACATACAGACATCCTATTCAGGCTGCAACTACCAATTATTTTTATTATTTCTTAATCTGCTGATTATGTTTTTGATTGATGGTTTGGTTTATATAGTAAAAAATTCCCATCACGATTTCCCATCTTCAGCATCTGACCAACAGTCCAAAACCCAAAGATATTCCACAGTCCCGTAAGACAAAAGAAAGCAACAGATTCTCACAACTGAGAAACTTTAAACTCGGTAGTTTTATACATACATATGACTCAGATATTATCTTAAAGGATAGTTGCTGATTCATTTTCCATCAGTAGTTTCAGCTTTACATCCTAGATCCTGCAGTGATTTTTCTGAGATTACTAAAGTAGAGCTGCAACTGTTAATCGATTTATCAGTCAATTAACAGGAAATTGACAATTATTTTGATTGTTTGAGCCATTTTTAAAAGTAAAAATGACGAAAATTCCCTAATATCTGCTTCTCCGATGTGATTTTTTGCCACTTTTCTCTGTTTTGTAAATTAAATATTTTTGGGTTTTGGGCTGATGGTTGGACAAAACACGACATTTGGTGTAATCACTTAGGGCTTCAGGAAATTGTGATGGGGATTTTACAATTTACAGAACAGAGCTGTTGAGACACCCGCTAGTCAAATATTAGCCACATTAGCCCGAATTGTGACACTGGGTCACATAGCGTTCCCCAGGCAAACCTTGGGAAGCATCAAAACGTTGTATTTTAGCCTATTATCCAACAGCAGGTTGCATCTTCAAGTGTATACTGGTGATCTCACAGATGTTTCTTGCCTTCCAGGAGTGATAAAAACCAACGTTTATATCTAACATAAATGCGCTATGTGCCTGAATATCGGAGTAACGTGCTGAGGTCATAAATGGGGCTAACCAAACATTAGCTAGCTACCGCTGCTGAGTCCAAAAGCAGTGGGTGAGCTAAGCTAGTTAGTCGTACTATTTACGGTGAAGAGTCAATACTTTGCGTAGTTCACCCGTATGATGAACACACTTACCTTCAGAAGATAATTTCAAGTAACAATTTTGCCTTATCTCATCGCTAACGTCTGGGGCACATGCATTTCTGTAACAGCGGTATTCGCTTTAGCCAAACGTTAGCTGTTTATTTTCTGTGTGCCCCGGAAGTAGTATACCGGGAGGAAAACCTTGGCCACACTGCCACAGAAACAGCAGCGAAGGCAGCCTGTAATTTTTAGCGTTCAACCCCACTGTTTACCCTCTCATCTCTTCAAGAATGATTTATCAGAATCAGCTTTATTGGCCAAATGTGTTTATTGTCGGATCGCAAACCATTCTGACCTTTAAAGGTGCATACTGCCACCTACTGCATCGGAGTGTGCAGATTCACGGCATTAGATCATCTGAATACTGATTGGTCTATAGAAAACCTAAAAAAAAAGTAATAATAATACAAATAATTACACCCAATTTCCTAATCCTGCCTGTATTATAGAACCCATCAACCCCCTTCTGATTTCCCTGAAGTCCTGTCCTGTGCTCAGTAGTGATTTTAAACCCATTCCTGTCCTGCCTCATGTTCTGTATTTCTTAATGTCTCCCTCTCTGAATCATATTTATTACAATGCATGATAATGTGTTATACATCTTCCAGAGCGTTACACCACTGACACAGATTGACTGTTGCCACCAAGCCCCCAGGAAGTGCGCCAGGCTTTGAAACCAATTTGACATAGTGGCCAAATCGTGTAATTGCAACTTCCGGGTCCGTCACGTGATGCACACTGGGCCCCCAAGAGACTTTTTCCCATAGACTTACATTGTGAAAGAGACGTCTGTAAATCAGCGGATAATATTTTTAGGTACATCAACTAGCCAGTACGAACACTTAAATGTCCCTTATTTAAATCAGTATGTCCTAAAAGTTGTAAAATGCATAAATAGCCGAATCCAGGGTTGTAGAGTCACCGTCATTCATGTGAGTGAGCCTGAGACCGAGCGTTGTTAGCGGTTGGGAGGCGAGGCTAAAGGAAGCGTTTGCGGGTGCTCTATGGGCCGTACAACGCCGATCCGGGTAATTTAAAAAAAAAAATTGATCATTTTATTGATCATTTTTCAAGATTTACAGTACATTGTATAAAGGAAAATGTTCACACATAGAACAACTCAAAAATAAACAGCCAAAAATAAAACAAAAGAACACAAACAAAAATCAATACAAACGACTTTAAACTGTACAAGAGAAATGTAAACAAATATTATACATTAAATAAATTTTTGTTAAATATTCTGCCAATTATTTGCGAGGTCTTTATAGCTTTTTGGTTCATTGTAACCTTAGAAACAGAGTCAAAGAGATGTAAATCAATACAAAACAGACGGATATTAGGAGTGGAATGAAGCAATCTAGCCTTATGGATGTGATATTTGCCGAGAAGACAAATAAGTTTGAGAGCATTGTTAGTAGATTGTGAGCCTGTATTACCAATCAGAAACAAGACCATGTCTTCCGGTATCAGTCTATTAAAACTGAGGAAAATGAGCATAGCGACCTCAATCCAGAATTCTTGAGAATAAGCACATTCATAGAATAAGTGAGAAACGGTTTCAATTTCGGTTTTACAGAAAGAACACACTGAAGAAATATCTATTTTAAACGTATGTAGTAACTTATTAAATGGGTAGTATCTATGTAATTTCTTCATGTGAACTTCTTTTATTTTATTTGGGATGAGGAATTTATTAGGATCTGACCAAACTTCCTCTACTAAGATATCTGGAAAAGTTAGTTTCCATAAAAGAGTCGATTTGGGAAAATAACTCTGATCTGAGGTCAGCATTTTTCTGATATGGTTATTGTTACACATACGATCAGATGGGTCTTTCCAGAGGTAATTTTATACCCAGGAACTTTTTTTGGCTTCATGCGCCACTGAGCAACGAAATGAATGGGGCTGTCATTAGGCTCGTTCCAGATGAACGCGCCTTGCTTGGAAAGTGGACGAGGTCAGGCGGAAGCAGCAGGGCGCTGTGACAAACAGCTGCAGTCAAGTCAGTTTCCAGCAGCCTTCAAAGAATATACAAGAAGTCACAGAACTTTTTTCCCCCACAGAGAGAGAGAGAGACTTACATCCTGTTAGATCTGTAAGCCACCTGTAGTTTGCAGATCACGTTCGGATAGTTATGGCTGAAATAAACTTTATTATTATTGTTGTCAACCACACAAGATGTTTGTTAACAGATAAAACCTTCATCGCACACCATACAGCCTACAATCTAACGTTAAATATTACAATTACATAGAAAATTAGGATTTTCTACAAAACATGGTGTTTGTGGTCAAAACAAAGAGCAAATCAGCTCTTTGATCAGGGGACAGCCTCGATCTCATGAGGTTTTAAATTTAAAAAATAAAACCAGATGCAATTTTCTGTCAATTTATTGTTGTAGACTTATGAAAATACAGTTGTACAGCACATTCTTTCTAATGTTGCTTACTTAGATCCTATTACTTTATGAAAAATGTGTGCTTGTTAATGTGAGACAATGAGCAAGTGGTGTCCATTTTGACCTTGAATTTAACCCTACAAGTTTACCTTGATGCTTTATTTTATGGGGAAAATGTGATAAACATTGTTATTCTCATGGCCTCAACATTGATTTCCTAACAAACTGTCTTAATTCTGCAACACAGCAGGGAAAACCACTTTGTGGACCGAGACATCTGAGGTGGCTTTTCATCAAGTTTTATGATGCAGATTACTGTAAACTGGGTTTTCGTTTCCGAGAAACCATGATCGATAAACTATTTGTGTAAACCAAAAGTGAAAGTGGCTTCACCCAGCAGAATAAAAGGAGAGGTCTGCACTGTGGGACTGCATTGGCACATGCGGGGACCGATATCTATGGCTGCTGAGAGGAACTCCGGGATAAGAGAATAGAATTTCACCGTGGGCACATCTCTTCTACACAGGTGGGTTTCTCTATGCTTTTGTTTATAGTTATAGAGTTAAATATAGTGAAATAGAAAATGTTACATATTCACTAACGTGATCACCATGCAAATGTCTTATTTTAAACTGTAATGCAGAATCTTCCCAAGAAACCATAAACAATAAAGTCTGCACACGACAACATGGTTTATGCATTTTATTGGTTCTGATTCATGCTCATGTTTGGTTAAGCGACTTGTTTTCTTTTGTAGCAAATGGCTGTTTTGAATTTGCAATAATCAGTCAGAATCTGCTTTATTGGGCCTACACATAGGCTACAAGGAACTTGACTGCGGTTTTGCATGTAGTCATTTCCCTGGTGCTTTTATTTTCAGTTGTACAAAACTGTAAAATTGGTTTATTAGAATGTGTAACTGTTAGACTACAACTCTGCACAATCCTGCTGATACACTGGATATACTGGCTATTTTTTTTTTTTTTTAAATGTGTGACTTAAAATGTTAAATAGCAAAATGTGAATATTTCACTATGCATACAATTAAAACAGAATTGTGAAGCCTGCCAGGAATTTACTTAATCTTATAACTTAATGGTTTGTTGTAATTATATCTTTTTTTTATTAAGTCTTATATCATCATGGCTGCCATTTTACAGGAAGGCAAAGGAATATACTTAGAAACTAATTACTCCAGCAAACAGGTAACCTTTAGGGAACGTTCCCTGAAGGTTACCTGTTTGCTGCTTTACCCTATGATTTGAGTCAGTGGAGGGCAGATAGAGTTACCCTAATATAAAAATAAATCCTTCAAGGAGTTGACAAGGTCGGGGGCTAAGACCATCTGGGGTGAAGTCAGGGTGTGTGCGCGCCGATTTTATTGGAGTGGTCCCTGCTGTTCTGCCTCCAACACTATTGCCAAATTTTCATTTCATTTTACTGCATCATACGACTACTGGAAACATTACATTTCATTTGAAATTTAATTTTAATAGTAATGTTAAGATGATTGCTCTGGGCAAAATGGACATCTGCAGGGCAGCTGAGAATTCTCAAACCTATGGTGTTAAATGGCTACTTTACTATTTATTCTGTTTTTACATTTTTATTTGTACAACGATTTAGGGAATAAATGGTTCTTCTTCTCGCTTAGCCACGTTCTCCCGCAAAAATGTCAGAATGCAGCAGATATCACAGATATGTAGTTAGGGTTTGCTGAGTTAGCTACATTAGTCAAAAAAGCAGTGGTTCTAAAATCTGGGGGCAGTACGGTCACTAGTGGGACGTTTGTTTATACCTGAAAACATACAAAAGGTATAAAAAAAAACAGTTCTAAACAAATGTCCTACTAGCTACACTAGTCTACTGTTGGTGTAGTGTTGTTACTGTTGCTGTTTGCAGTCAAAACAGACCGTCTTGCATTTAAACATGCCTGGGAGAGTGGTTTCGAACCGAAAACCTTACGGTCCGTGGACATGTGCTGATGGAGGCCATAATCAAACTGTCAGATGAGGTGGTGACAGTGCTGGAACTGGGCTGGAAGAAAGGAGAAATTACATATACAGTACCATACAAAAGGAGACATTCTAGGGGACGCATAACCACACAAATGATTCTCCCAAAGATAAACTAAACTGTCATCACAGACAAAGTATTACTTATTTACATTTATTAATCAGAGCACAATAATCACTCTGTATCACTCTGTAGGTCTCTTTTGATTGGTTAAAAATAGAAATGGTGAAGTGGTCGAACGAGCATCAGGAAGCGGCAAAGCATCGTTGTTTCTCGCCGTCCTGTAAGAACAGTAACGGAGCTGTTCGCTCACTGTTTCAGAGTGAGGCTGTCACAAAGCCTTATGTCATTACATATTGGAGTAGGCCTACCTTTGCTAAGACTATTCCTTGGATAAACGTTTGGTCATTGCCTCATAAATGCTTTATTACTAATAAGATTAGAGAGATTTCCTTCAGAATTATAGACAAGTTTTACCCTGTTAAGCATTTTCATAAGTCACGTTTGGGTGGGCTGAGCCCACCCCTGCCCATAGCCACCGCCGGCGCTGGTGGAGGTGGAGGTGCGCTCCTGGTGTGATAGTTACACCAGGAGTCGCCAAAGTCAAACATTTTCAAACCCTACAAACAAGTTGGCTGCATGGTATTATTTAAACTTTGTGGGATATTTAAAGTACTTGGGAAACAAAACCTTACAGACTTCTCTTATTACTTTCAGTGAGAAGCTGTTTGAAAAATCTGGAGCATATATTTTTCTGCAGAAAGGCACTAAATGATGTGCAGTCTGTGAGTAGCTTTAAGTAAAATCATTATCATTATTATTATTGTTATTTCCACAGTGCCCTGCCCTCCTGCTGGTGAAGTGGAGAGCTCCATTGTGACCAGTTGCAGGGAGGGAGACATTGTGCTAGAGACAATGGACACAAACAGCACAACCGAAGACCCGAAGAAAGAAAGAATGAGCGAGCCTGTAACATCTGCACACACAAGTGAGTCAAAGAAAAACATAGTTAGAAAAACTTGAAGCAATAAGTCACAAAGTCCTTCCCAGAGTGCAGATGCACTGACTTTGCGACGGGTTACAAAATAATTATCATGTAAGAGGATAAATGCAAATGAAAACCTCAATGTAAAACAAACAAACATCTAAACTCCATTAAGTGAATTGTTTGATATTATAGCCCCTGCAAACTAGTGGTCCACCCGCAAAGATTTAAGATTATAGAGTTACTTTTCCTGATGAGATCTTCTCAGGACTACAGTGGGTTTGCAGTTACATCATTTTTCATTTGATACTGCTGCAAAAAGTAAAAGCTAGCAGGTTGAGTGGGTTCTGCCAGAGAAGTTAGCATTCCACGGGTGGTCTCCCGCTGCTCCCTTTCTCTATCCTAATCTTCATCCTCTTCACCTTCTTTTGTTGCCACAGTCATCCTCCACTTTCTACTTCCACCAGATTCTGGTTCTGCTTGTGGAGGTCGTTTTATGACTGAAAAGATGCATTTCTATCACGCTGCTAGCGTACCATTACAAACTGAGTAACAAGATTACTAAAGAAAATGTATCTTGTGTGACATGAACTCACTCAGGTAATCCCAGTGCATTTTGCTTGTGCTGCTCGGCTGCTACGGCTTTGGGGGAGCTATTGGATTGGATTACCGGGGGACTTGGGAAAGTCGAATAAAAGAAAATTACAGATATTTTCTTGGTGAGGCTATAGCCCCCACCTAGCCCCACCCTAATGCTGCCTGTGCTGACTGTAGCGATTTCCACGAATGGTAACATCTCGTGAATATCCTCTATCAGGGCTTGTAAAGGCTGTGTCTAAAATCACTCTCGTTCATTCGCTCACTCTCATTCCCCGTATAACAGGCACTCAATAGTTTACTCTATAGTGAGCTGTGAAATGAGATTTCAGACACTTTGAATCGTCATCATTTTGTGTCATTACTGACCGGTGTAGTGTTGCCCGACTGGAATTTCTGTAAAATGCAGCGCATTGCATTGTGGGATTATTAGCAGAAAGTAGTGTAGGCCTACATGCCAACAGACACTAATTTTTTCATTCCATTGTCGGTATTGTTGAGGGCACTAGGTCATAAATTTCACACATGCAATTCAGACACTCAAATTAAACAGCGGAGGCTAGATACAATAGACCAGACAGTAAATAGAGAGTGGTTTCTGTTATTGTGGGAAATGTACAGTGTCATTGCAGTGGGCCTACATGGCTGTTTAGGCTACAGGTAATTATCTGTGTACCTCCAATCAACTTCAACCTTCAATGAATCAGCTAGAGCAATGGGTAGCATCTGTGTGTATGGCACATACATCCTGAGGATCGGTATTGGGGCCGATCTGGGTATATTTTAAAGGATCAGTATCTGCTTAAATCATCAAAATGATCCTTTCTTTACTGAACTCTGCTGTGTTTTGTCCACCTCAGCCTGCTAGTGTTGGAACACGGTGCTCACCTTAATGACTCAATACTACAACCATTTTTCTCCATGTCATGACCGGCTTGAAAGTCCATGGCAAATAAGGGAGAGATACCAAAAATGCACTCATATTAACTGATATATTTACAAAAACACATTATATTGCAAAAGAGGTCAGATGTGGTTGACAGTAAAGTAAGTGTTGTAAGTTAGTGGAACTATGATGTGTTGGTGGGACGTGACGCTAACGGGACCAGACACATCACAAGGAGAGAGTCTGCCAGACAGAACTAAGGTGGCAGCTTTTATAATGACTAGGAGTATCGGGCCCAGGTGCTCCCAGTCAGCCCAAGTGGACAGCCCCGCCTATCAATTACAGGAACCTGAACGAGAGGAGCAAACAAGGCACAGCCAAACAGGCCAGAGGGCCGTCACACTCCATAAGCGAGTGAAAGTTAAAGTGTGTGAATGTGAAAAACAATTTGGTCACACTGGTGATTGACTCTGTTCTGACACCCGGGTTGGCAAAATACACTGAGCTCAGACGGTAACAAATTTGTTATTTCAACTCTCTTATTAGCAATGAGCCTAAAAATTTTAAATTTAAGTTACACTTGCTAAAAATTATTAGCAAGTGTAGCCTAAAAACATTCAGCTTTCTTTCTCGGGTTAAAATGACAAACGTTTAGTGATGAGAATGGAAGCAGTATAACCTCAAACTGTAGCACAATATCATTTCAATACTGTGTGACAAAGTTCTACTGTTGTCTGTCAATGTGGAGCGGAAAGATGTTTGTGTGTTGTTCAAAGTTACACAGTGTGCAAACCTTTAAATACAAGAAAACTTATTGTCTCCCAATAACTTGCATAACAATGATTGGTGAGATAAAACTATTTAAATAAGAAAATAGTAGAACTAGATGAAGACAACTTTCCATGAAAATTGTTTTGACAATATTAATTCAAAGGGACATTTTATTTGCTGTACAAAGCCAAAATGTTTAATGAAAAAAAGTTTCAAATGGTGTCACCTCCTTATCACACTTTTATACTACTATATATACATTATCATTTGGATATTGTTATACATTTTGTTATACGTTAATAGATTTTGTATATGTAGCATTTTTCTCATTTTATTATTGTAAAATTTGTTTTGTTGTCCTGATAGGGAAATAGATTTAATTTAATAATCCCAATTAAGATTAATTACCCAACTGACTGACCAACATGTTATCTTTAGGCCCTTGCTGCTGGGCAACAAAACTTTAACAAGAAATTATTTGGAATTTAGTGCTTTTACATACACTACTTGATATTCTCGACCACTTTTTAAAAAGGAGAACTGTTGAGAGAGCTTTAGATTTTAGACACAAAACTCTGGTTTTACATGTTGTAGAAAAGTAAACTATGCCAATGATTCACTTCTGATTCAATTTTAACCATATTATTTGTTGGTAGTAATTTAACCTTATGTTCATATACAGTGTGTGTGTGTGTGTGTGTGTGTGTGTATATATATTAAACTTAATTTTGCAGCAGTGATGAACAGTGGGTTACTATGGAGCCCAAACAAGATATTAGTTATTACTTATTCTTGTGCACACAAGTTATTATATTGTGAGTCAAGATAAAAAAAATTAACAAACCACACAAATCATTTTCTGGAGGTTTGTAGCTTAATTCAGCTTGAATGCAAAGTCAGGATGCAAAATTGTGCAGAATTACTAGACATTTCAGAAAACATTCTATGTGTCAATTAACTTTGAACCCATGTCTTATTAAAACACCTATGATTCGTTTGAAATAACAAACATCTTCATATCCACAGAGACACAACTGGAGAGCTTATTGGAGGGTCTGGGGTTGGAGCACCACTACACACAGAAGCTATCCCTCAGCACAATACTTCAGATTGATGAGAGGACCATTACTGATGAACCTGCAGTTCAGAAGTGTAATTCAGATCTTCCATGGTATTTTCTGAAGAAACTGATGATGGTTAATGTGAAATGTACATCTGTATGTGAATCAACCTGTGATGCTGCATCAGGAAAGACAGAGTTAGATCTTGATGGTCTGTTTGAAAGTCAAAATTCAGAAGACATGCTAAACCCCCTTGACATAATCACTGCTCTCTTTCTGTGTTCTGATGGTTTTGTACGGCAGGAAATGGCACTCAAAATGTCCATGTGTCAGTTTTCTGTGCCTCTGCTGCTTCCCAATTGTGACACAAAGCAGTGCACACTCATGCTTTGGGCCATGAGAGACATTGTTAAAAAGTACAGACCTCAGTCACTTTCAGAATCCAGGGGCTTTATTGAAGACAGGATTGTTGTCTCTGAACTACCAATGATATCGTTTGTGAGACTGGGGGAGTGCTCCTTGTCCAAGTCAGAGATGCTCAATAAGGTTCTGAGCAATTCTCAGCAGTACCATGATACCTTTACTCACTGTAACATGGAGTGTGGTGACAGTCCAAGGAGAATATCCAATGGACTGGCTGAAATGACTTGGTACCTTCCTTGTGGGAACAGAAACATGGATATTTTCAGTGAGCCAGTAGCTGTAGCTAACCTTCGAGGGGACATTGCTTCGTTTGAAACACAATTTTCTTTTTTGTGTCAGACATCTGCAGCAGTGTTTGTGTTCTTTGACAATTTGGACTCTGAATGCAAACTGCTTAACAACCAACAACACAAGGCACAGATCTTCTTGGTGGGAAACCATCAAAGCCAGGGCTTCAGTAGAGATGCTCTAAAAAAGGTAGCAATCAAGTTGGGCTTGACTAACAGCAACATCCTTTTGAAAACTAAGCAGATGAATGACGCAGACTTTGTCAAAAATCTGCGGAAAACAGTCAGCAATGTAGTTGAGAACTCCAAGATGAAGATGGGAATTGAGCAGATGGCTGACATTGCCCATGAACTGGGAATCTCGGTTGATGAAGATTGTCCACAATGCCAGACTGCCAAGGAAAATGCAGATGCCATCACTGCAGAAATTCAAGACATCCTTAAATACAAAGAAGCTCAGCTACCCTTGCAAGGCCAAATATGGAAGGACCTAACTTTCTTGGAGAAGGAAGAATTTCGGCTGCGAAAGGTTGGCTCCGAAAACATAGAAATGTACAAAAGTGATCTTCAGGTACAGAGAAAAAAACTTCGGGAAAAACAGAACTCCTACGACATGTCAAATGCAATGACATGTTTCATCAACGCAATATCAAGCCCAGGCATAGAGAGGTGTTATTTCCTGAAATGGATGCGAATGAACCTCGATAACCT